>VZSF01009818.1:36630-79903 GCA_013398295.1 Chionis minor | reverse complement strand
AAAAAAAAAAAAAAAAAAAAAAAAGGAAAAAAAAATCAGGCCTTACTTTTCTGAAAAGAGGAAAACATAGAAAACCTAAAGTTTTAACCTTTCCTGCTATAGCTAGATTTTTATGCAAAATAATTTCTTTTTATTACCAATATCCAAATGCTATTAAAGCTTGGTAGCAAAATCAGATTGAAAATTAAGACACTGTATAGCAACTTACATGTAGCGAGTTAATTTTGGCAGTTATCAGGCTCTGAAAACAGGAGTTTATAATGGAAATGCTGATGCTGTATCAGTGAGAAAGGCACCACTATAAAAAGATTATTCAAAATCATTATTTTCAGTAGGGTGAAAATGGGCAGTTTCTGAGCTGGAATGCAGAAAGCTCTTAGGTGCCAATTTTCCGATGCCTTGCGAAAAAGAAAAAAAATAAATCCTTCAACTGATGTAATGGGCTACTCTAAACACAAGATATAAACAACCCAAAAGTCTGAATATCAATAGTAAAATATAAAGCATGAAAAAGCTCATCTACAGAAAAAATAATTCTGCTAAGCTAACACTTCTTATTCAACATAGGATCTGTTCTCAAAATCAGTGCCAAATGATTAGATTAGGTGCTGAACTATTTCTGTAGCACTATGAAGGGTTAGAATAACATGTGAAGTCATGCAGCTTCCTTAGCAGTCTTATTAACAGCTAGCTTACCATGAAGTAAGGCCTTGAAGTGCATTTACCCGTTTCCTTACTTGCTCTTCTTTCTCTTTCCTGTCCCAAATCCTTTTGTCCTCTAAATAATAAAAGTACTTATGTTTATGTACTATAGCTACTAGGTGACCACATCCTTGCACACGGTACAGTACGCTGCATTCACTATAATGCTAGTCATTACTCTTCCTGACTTCACTAGCTTTCTTTAGCTGAAGCATTTAAGATTAATGAGGCATTTGTTCTCAATCAAGGCACTTTGTAGGAATACACTTACGCTTTCAGGAGCCACGCAGATGACTTATTTAATATTATTTGATTTTTTAATTGTTTTGGGGGATTGATTTATGGCTATTTTTTGTCCATTAGCACAGACAAATTCAGTATCACTCTTCTTTTTTATCAATAATCATTATCAAATAGGAACTACTACCCAGTAGAATATGAAGATATGCTATGCTATCATGGACCCAAGTGCATCCTGGAAGGTGAAAATTTGACATAAGATATGGTAAAGCATTACTACTTCAACTACTTAGAGACATTGCAACTGCTAGAAAACGGTATGTTTCTGAATCTCAAAAGCAGTTTCCCCTGATAATATAAAATAGAATCTCCATCAGAGAAAAGTCTGTCTCTGTAAATCTGAGTACACTTAGGCATTTTTCTATTTCCATACTTCAATGACGTTCATAGTTGGGATTCACAAATAATACAGCTTCACTGAGCTATTAATACAGCTCTCCTTTCTGTAGGGCTCTCATACTTCAGTGCTTTGCAAAATAATACTGACACACAAAAAACTTGTAGAGACCAAATTTTCTATAAAGTTAACACAACTGCTGGGAAAGACTTAAGAAAGCATCATTTGACAGAACTAAAACCAGTATTTAATTGCATAAGGAGAGGAATGAGAAGGAATTTTCCCCCCTAAGAAATTAATTCTGAACTTTAAACCAGTGTTTCATAACTTCCACTTTCCTCTTCACTGCACAAAACTTTTCTTTCTCCTTGTTTTCCAATCAACCTTCCCTTCAGGGTTTAAAGCCTCACCCAGAAAGGAAATTCCTCAGACAAGCCTTCTGCAGCCCAATCTCCTCCTTCTAGGAATCAATGTGAAGAGGAAAGAAAACCATTTCAGACATTCAGGAAGATAGAGTTTCAGGGGAGAGGTATTCTCTGATAATTAAATCTTCTCATTTTGTGCAGTTTTCTGATGTAAGAATTGGATTTTTAAAGGCACATGGATATATAATTCTGACAGCAAGTCACAATTTCACATCTGCAAAAGCTGCAGTTTTTAGAAATGCTTATCCTGAACAAGAATTTAGATGAGTACTTTTTTTTTTCATTTGTTTCACATAGAAACTTGAAGTCTGAATCGTGTTAGTCAGAATTTAAAACACATTTACTCTGTATTCCCTACAGTAAAAAGAAAAGTGCATATAAGTAATTTTCTTTAATTACATCTCCCACTCCAGAGAAACTTATGATACTACACAGCAATTTAAAATACAATTAAAATATTATATGCATAACAATAGATACAGAAACAATGAAACAAATTAAAAAACTGATTCAAGAAACATATGCATATATTTCTAAGGTAGCATAAAACTTTCAGTTGCAGGTTGGTACAACTAACATAAATTGGAGATTTTTAAAAAGGCAAGTAGTCCTCTGGGCAGCAGTATATTCAATTAAGTTGGCTTTTTTATAGATGTACAGAAGATTGGTTAAAAGAGAACCACATTTATCTGAAGTATAATGCAAAGATTAGGTAAAAGTATTCTACTGTTTTTGAAGTGAAAGCTGTAGGATAATCTAAGGTTATTGTCCAGACACTGAAGAGACAGAAACATGATCATAAAACGCCAAATATGACCAAAATAAGTATTAGCAATTCTTAATTATGCTGGTGTCAGCAATGAGGTTACATATATGCAAAAGTACATTAATAAATTTAAGTTGTATATCACACTGTTAATTTTTTCTCCAAAGAGAACTAGAGTCACGTTGCTCTGCAATGAATAATACTATTCAAACAGGCCAAAGAGAAGCATGGAAAAAAGAAACCTCAGTGTCTATTTTATCCTTTTGCCTTGCAGATCCATCAAGTCAACTATTCCTGCCAACATGTTTTTAAAAATCACGAAGGGGTAGATTCTACAAAATCTCTACGTATCCTATTCCAGTATGTCACTAGTTTTAGAAATAAAAATTCACAAAATTTCCTGGTATTAACATAAATTTCTGCTGATGAAGTTTAAAGCTGTTACAAGTCACCTTATTCCTAAAATAGGGGAATGTCAATTGATTGTGTTCATCTTTGCCACACACATATAAGTTTACGTAAGAGAATGTTACTTATTTCCTTTCTGTCTTCTCTTGGCTATACTAAGAAAGTTAGTTCTTTTCCATCCTCCCTTATGGAATGATTGAGGTCTATCAGAAATGATTAAAACAATTTTGGGTTTGGTTTTTTGTAATTTCAATTGCACCTCTTTTTTTTTTTTTTTTGCATCCCATTCAGGCTCACGGTTTTTTGAACCACGTGTGTTCACTGTTGGACAGTTCTTCAGTTCTCTTCAAAGCTGAAGAGAGCAGAAAGATTGTTCTGTAAGTTTTTCAGGATTTACTTCCAGTACAAGGCTTAAACATTCTGTTGTGATGTTCCAGGTTCTATAGAACTCGTGACTTATGTTCAGTTTGTGACCAGAGTGGTCACAACTGCAGCTGGCAGCAGGAGCTACTGTTTAGGTAGGCACTCCCATCTTATGGATGTGTAACTGACAAGTCTAAGCACTGTACCTATCTGTGTTGAATTCCGTACAAATTATTTTACACCATTTCTTCAATATAGTAATAATATTCCTGTCCTACAAAGTAGTAGGATCCAATCCAAATCAGTAACTGGATGCAATCCAGAACAGTAATCATAACCCAAATTAGTACTACAAAATGCCCAAGGCTCTTGGTACTTATAGAAAATGCATCAGGAACGCTTCTTATTAATCCTTTCCCTTCACTGAAATATTGAAATAACTAAGGAAAACAATATTTTGAATAATACCTGGAACACTCCTGACAGTTGTGAAAACAACTTTGATATATACTGTAAATTTAACACCTTGGTAGCTTCACATGAAATATACTCCTCCATCTCCTGTGCAGTTATCTTAAATGACTTAAAGTATAGCAGTCCACATATGTCCTGTAAGAACATGAGAAGTAATGAACAAATGATGCACAGAACTGTATCACTCTCTCAGTGATTTTAAGAGTCTGGTGACAATGATAGTTGGGGACCTGAGATACTGAGGGTTGAAAGCAAATCCATATTCCTGTATGTTTGGCAACTATTGATTTACATCCTATCTCTTCTCTCCCTTGAATATCAAAATTTAAAACGCTATCAAAAGGCTGGGAAAGCTAGGACGCATGAAATCTTTTGCTTATTCCTTGTTCCCATGAGCTGTCACAGCAAAAAAATCAGATGGTTTGCTCTTAAATAAATATCTATTGTCTAGGTGTGTAGAAATTGATAGATTGATCACTTGTTTAATATTACTCTTGGAATCCAAGACAGGTTGACTGCCACATAATTCCTTGGGTCACCCAGTTTCTGCCTTTTTAAAAAGCCACATGAAATTTTCCAGGCTGCTGGCACCTCACCTAAGCTCTTCAAACTCTCAGAGAGAATCACTAATAGTTCTGAGATTGCTTCAGCATCTCAAGAGTTTTGAAGGATCCTACTATTAAAAAATAAAAAGTGAATTGGGTATCATTCACGTATGAGTAAATAACAGCGTCCTTGAAACTGTTGGATTTTTGCTATTTAACTCGGGTAGCAGATGCCTACTATCTGTCACTCCTACATCTTTCAGCTAACAATGAATAGTTAACATTGACACGTGAACAACATGCAGCAACAAAGAATACAAGATAGCTGTCTACTGAGGACAAGTTTTAAGTAAGTCTAATACCAGCGAGATCTCTTCAGTCTTCAACATTCCATTAAAACTTCCCAACTGAATGACAGCTTATGACATTAAGAATTTTAATTTTATTCCACAAACATATCTGACTGAAGAGCTCTCATGAGACGTAAGTTCATTTCACTCAGGTCACCAAATCAGAGCTACAGAAAGATGAATTAGTCATCACTAACGACTTAGCCACACTGTGAACAATATACATACAAAATCACAGCAATTCAGTTAAATATGTAACAGCCAAAGCTTACACTAAATAAATTGTCCAAGTGTGCAACTCATGTGGTCTAGCCTTTGCACAGTGAAAATGGTGTTCCATTTCACTCCTATCATCTTCTTGTTACCTAACACATAAAATTCCAGAAATCCACTGAGTCTTTCTCCAGTTCCTAGGGTGTGTTTTTGCAAAAATGGAATACTAAAACCTTTTCAGATAAAATTTCCATTCAGCTATTTTCTATATGTTTTTGATATCTCTTGCACTGCGTCATCTCATCTCCTTAAATAATTTGGCCAAAAAGTACTTTCCCTAAAAAATCAGATCTTCCTTATATTCAGTAACATACATACATCATAACAGAATAAAACTAAACCTATTCAGTAAAATATGTATAATTCTTCTCAAATTAATGCTGTCCTTGGGTGCAAGTTTTCCCCTAAAAGTTTCTGAAAGAAAAATCCCAGTCAAGTCAAGCTTTAACCTTCTCCCCAACATCTTCTTTTTCTATCATATTACCCAATTCCCCCTTTATTGCCCCATAGTGAACATAAATGAGTTAAGCCAGTCCTTATCTCACTGGTTTTATTCTTCTCTTTCACCTACTGTGGGGTTATCTGAACGTCCCCTTCATTTCAACAACATCTGGAAAATAACCTTAAAAGCCCAGAATAATTTTAGAATCCTTTCTACAACACAGCATTACAGATTATAGGACTGAACTTTGTTTTACTGTTTTTCAGTGACTTTTGATTGCAAAAAGTGCACTATAATCAAAAGACAAAGACTCTCCAAATTTCACCTCAGGTGTGTTACTGTTATATTGCAGTTAACATCAGATTCCAAGGTAATATTCTAATTTTTTCAATGCTTCTAAGAAAACCATCTTATTCAGTCTTACTGCTGTCATACATGGTATTTCATGAATAAGAATGTTCTCCTTAGTACTCTCATATTTGCACGTCATAGCTATATCAGTCCAGAAAAGAAATTAACAAAACTTTTTGACGTAGCAGAAAGCCTTTCTAACCCTGTTTCTTTAACAAACAATTAGATTCTGAGTTAATGACAACCTGTTACTTGCTAGAACAGACTTACGGTTTTCCCCTTGACCTTCCCCTGACTCTAGAACTGTAGTCACAAAAGTAGTTTAAGGTATCCTGAAACTCCTGATTGTTTGGTAAGGAAGCTGTGACAACGTTTTCTAGTTACCAATGAAATGAAATGCACAGGCAGTGGAAGCAGGGACAGGTATTCTGGGAAGAGTATGGGAATGCCTCCTGGTTCTGTAAGATGGGGTCAGGAAGGCCAGGGCGCAGCTGGAGCTGAACTTGGCAAGGGACGTGAAGAATAATAAGGAGGGCTTCTACAGGAATGTCAACCGGAACAGGAAGGTCAAAGAAAGCGTAGCCCCCCTGAGGAACAAGACTGGCAAACTGGTAACAATGGACAAGGAGAAGGCTGAGGTTCTCAACAACTTTTTTGCCTCAGTCTTCACTGCCAACATATCTTCCCACACCTCTTGAATGGATGGACCGCAAGGTAGGGACAGGGGAACAAAGCCCCTCCCACTGTAAAAGAAGATCAGGTTGGTGACCACTTGTGGAACCCAGACATATGTAAGTCTGTGGGACCTGATGAGATGCCTCCCAGAGCCCTGAGGAAACTGGCCGAGATAGTTGCCAAGCTTCTCTACATCAGATTTGGAAAGTCAGGTGAAGTCCCCCAGTGACTGGAAAAAAGGAAACATTGCACTCATTTTTAAAAAGGGTAGAAAGGAGGGCCCTGGGAACTACCAATCTGTTGGCCTCACCTCTGTACCTGGGAAGATCATGGAACAGATCCTCGTGGAAGTTAAGGCACTTGGAGGACAAGGAGGTGATTCAGGACAGCCAGCCTGGCTTCACCAAGGGCAAGTCCTGCCCGACCAACCTAATGGCCTTCTGTGATGGAGTAACTACATCAGTGGACAAGGGAAGAGCTGCAGATATCTTCAGTCTGGACTTCTGTAAGGACTTTGACACAGTCCTTCACCCCATTATTCTCTATGAATTGGAGAGAGATGGATTTGATGGGTAGACTGTTTGGTGGATGAGGAATTGTTTGGATGGTTGCATCCAGAGGGCAGTGAACAGCTCAATGTCTAGATGGAGACCATTGAGGAGTCGTGTGCCTCAGTGGTCTGTACTGGGACCAGTACTGTTCAACATTTTTATCAACGACACAGACAGTGGGATCAAGTGCACCCTCAGCAAGTTTGCCAGTGCCACCAAGCTGAGTGGTGTGGTTGACAGAGCTGAGGGACAGGATGCCATCCAGAGGGATGTGGACAGGCTTGAGAAGTGGGCCCAGGTGAACCTCATGAGGTTCAACAAGGCCAAGTTCAGGGTCCTGCACCTGGCTCAGGGCAACCTCCTGTATCGACACAGGCTGGGGGAGAAATGGGTTGCGAGCAGCCCTGCCGAGAAGGACTTGGAGGTACTGGTGGATGAAAAGCTGGACATGAGCCGACAATGCACCCTTGCGGCCCAGAAGGCCAACCATATCCCAGGCTGCATCAAAAGTGGCCAGCAGGTTGAGGGAAGTGATTTTGCCCCTCTACTCCGCTCTTTTGAGACTGCACCTGGAATACCAGTCCAGCCCCAGGGTCCTCAACACAGGAAAGACGTAGACTTGTTGGAGCAGGTCCACAAAAATTATCAGAGTGCTGGTGCTCCTGTTCTACGAGGACAGGCTAAGAGAGTTGGTGTTATTCAGTCTGGAGAAGAGAAGGCTCCAGGGAGACGTTATTGCAGACTTCCAGTACTTAAGGGGCACTTATAAGAAAGACGGGGACAAACTTCTTAGCAGGGCCTGTTGCTGACAGGAGAAGGGGTAATGGTTTTAAAGTAAGGGCATAGATCTAGACTAGCTATAAGGAAGGAATTTTTTACAATGAGGGTGGTGAGACACTGGAACAGGTTGCCCACTTCAAGGTCAGGCTGGACGGGGCTTTAAGCAACATGATCTAGTTGAAGATGTCCCTGCTCATTGCAGGGGGGTTGGACTAGGTGACCTTTAAAGGTTCCTTCCAACTCAAACCATTCTATGAAAATTGGATTTGATGTAGTAAGAATGCCCCTCCTACTAAAATGAGAAGACACTACAGAGATAGAAATTGATTCAATACTATTTTAATAGCTATTCAATGACAGAACACTAGACTAAATATTATAGATGGACCATATTTTTGTAATGAGCAGTTCTAAGTCACTTTTTTCCTTTTGTTTTTCCCAGTTTAGGTAATGTGTGGATTAAAAATAACAGTTCCTCTCTTGTTTCCTTAAGCATTCTTAACATTCACAAAAGAACCTTAAAATGTTGACAGTGTAAAAAAGGAAAATTAAATTGTTTTTATTTATTGTTACCTTCAGTTTGCTAATATTATGACTATGAATTTCTCACAGCTGACTTCCATAATTGCAAGAAATTATGTTTGACACAGCAATATTGTATCTTCCAGTAGTTTGAATTCTCATTTCTTTTTCAATGTTATCTCAAAATTTTAGGATGTCATTTAAGTATTTACATTTTTAAGGCACCTGAAATATCTGCTTTTAATTAAACAAGTGAAGGAAGAAAAGCTATATTGCCATCAAAACTGACTATCACATTTCCTCAGGCTGTTTTAAGGAAAACAAATATTAGATGACTTAAAAGGGCAACTGATAGTATGCTGAAATGTAAAACTTTAAAGTGTTTTTTTAAAAAAGGAGTCTATGTTTAGGGATTCTATGAACTGTTTTTGCATGTGTATTTCTTACTTGCTGTATAAAACTATTTTATAATTTTTTTTTTAAATAGAATAATAGTTGTTCAGAAACTTCACAATTGCAACATTTTCCTCCTTATCTAGGGCAGTAAACCTTAAATCCTGTGAAAGAACAATTTAATTCTTGACTGTAATTTATTATTCTCTTTCCCTTTCTCTTTTCTCCAGCCTCCCACGCATACATACCAAAAGTCTAAATTATTTACAAGAAATCTCATTTTTTCTCTATCTTATGTGCAGTTAAATTTTCAGATGTTTCCTTGAGCGATGTTTTACACACAAGTCTATTATGTCAGGTAAGCCTTTTCTTGAAAGTAAAAACCTACCCCAAGTTTGTCTATCAAAATGCTATTACATTTTACATTGAAATCTAATTTTACAAATATTTTTTTACAGTATTTTACAAATAATTTTTCATCGGCAAATGTGTGTTCAGAAAAAATACACCAGCTACACTCCACATGCAGTCATGCATGTGCTTTTTTTATTTTCCTCCTTAATCTCTAACGTTTTTAGATAACTAAGCAACACGTGAAACTTACGGCTGTCCAGGCTTCTTTTCTGCATCGACAACACAACCATTCATTATGGATTTCATAAGAAGGAACACCATAGCAACCTAGAATAAGAGAGCTGGATTGATTAAAATATTCTGCCTTTCTATCTATGATGTCATACAATTCAACTGTCTAAACACTAGTAAAACATATCTCCTGTGACCAAGGAGATTTTTCCAGGTGTGGCTTACTGCTAATTCCATAGTATATGAAATATATAAATTAGGCACACACAGACTCTTCCCAAAACTAAAAGCAAACAAACAAAAAAAACACACCACCAAGCCAAAATGAAAATCAAAACAAGCAAACAAAAAAAATCACCCCAAAAAACACACTCCAGGGAATTTCTTATTTTCTGTCAGTTCAATAGCAAATCACTGATTGTCCCTGCAGTAAAAATGCACAGTTTTAATTAATGTACTGGCATTCATTCTATGCAATTATACCGCACTTCCATGCAAGAATTTCACATGGACTTCTTCAAGTTAAGTATTCAAGCACTGCTATTTATAGAAGATACTGCAGAAAGTTCATTCATTCATCAGTCACTCTTGAAATGAAAAAGAATACAAGGTGAAGGAAATAACTGCATACCTAAACTCAATATCAATATTCACAAGTCCTCAAATCCAGTAGGATTTGACCCTGGCTAGTTAATAGGGACATATTAACAACACACAGTGGTTTAAAATATGGGAAGTAAAAGAAGAACTTAACAGCTCAAAATGGAAACAAGAATTAGAAGTTTGTGATTATTGAAAGTTTACAGAAAAGTTAATTCTTCACTATTTTCACAGCAATCATTTACAATTAACAGAAAATGTAATGTAGTTTTTAAAAAAATTAGCCAATGATTGAAGCATTACATATGGAAATGTTCTTCAAGTACTTTTAAAGACACACTAGAAGCCTCGTTAACTATTATTTGTCAATAAAAAAAAACTTTTAAATCAAGATTTCTGCCAACTGAACAATTAGTTTATTTACTTGCATGAACCCGTACAGAACACTTTGCACAGGAAATCAGAAGACTTGTTCCATCCTCTTCGATAAAGGCATTTGACGGACAGTTTTCAGTGTTTTCTTCACTATAAATGAAACACATCTCTGGAATAAGAGGTTTAGTCTTTTCATTTTCAGCCATCAATGTTTCTGCTGAGTTTGCTTCCCCAGAAGTAGGACTTTCTTCATCATGATTGTCTGGCTGGAAAATAAACAGTATTTACACTTAAGTAAAAGAAAGGTAGAGTCAGTCTTACTCTTCCTTTTGTCAATGATGAAATGACTTTTCCCCTCCCAGCTCTTGCACTAACAATGTAACAGTTTTATGAGAAAATTAACTGCTTCTGGGCATCTATCACAGTCATTCTATAGTTCCTTGGTTGTTCAAATAGATGTGAAATCTAGAATAGCACTCAGCCTGCAAACTAGTGTTATTGCAGTTGTGTTCAATGGTACTGTACCCAGGTCTCCCTTGCGCCCTTTAACTGGGTCCAGGGCAATAAAAGTTTTCTTTCTAGTTCCCATGCTGAGGGGATTCCAGTTTAGCAGCTTCAGAATTGGTACCATAGTACTACCGACAGCATTTTTAGCTGACATTTCACACAGGAAATCCACAAGCCAGTATCAAACAGTGCTCTGCATTCAACTGCTTCTATGGAAATATTATTCCCAAGAAGGCCCAAGTACTGGGAAAACACTTCTTCAACACTGTGGGAAGGAGACAGAGGAGTCTCTGATAAAAAGCATTTGAAGATGGACATATAAGGAAATAGCTAAAAGATACAAACTTGTGGATTCACCACCTCCAAAACTTTAACTTCAAGGGCAACCACGCATACATGAACACCAGCGTTATATAAACCCTAGTAGAAGGCACACACTGCCTGCAACCAAGCATAACCACAGGTGAATAGAGTATCAGCGCTTATTTTAAAAAATACTGAGTTTATTTACTTCCCATACAAATCAAATGCATAAGCTTATCTTATTTCTAATTACTGGAAATGAAGTATCTGGGCAGCTAGTTCACATTTCATCTGGAGATGGAGCTGTTAGGATCTTGCTTACCTTGTGGTATGGCATGAAAAGGGTGCAAATGGCACAATGTGGTTCCTTTTTTGCACAAGCTGCATTGTATTCTTTTTCAGCATTGAAATTGGGTACTCTTGTCTGCCAAAGGTAGACCAGAGGTCTGGCCCATGTCTCCGTCTCTTGAATTTCCTCTTCAATTAAGCTAGTCTCAGGCAGTTCTTAAAGAAAGAAACAATTGGTTACATTGTAGCCTTGGAATGAAGACAAACAATGATCTTGCCAAGTGTGCTAACAATGAAGATAAAACAACCATAGAACCACTTAGGCTGCAAAAGTCCTTTAAGATCATCTAGTCCAACCATTGACCCTACTACATTGACCCACCAGAAAAACATGTCTCTAAGCACCACATCTACACAACTTTCTAAGACATGTTGGGACGGTGACTCAACCACATCCCTGGGCAGTTTATTACAATGTTTGATAACTCAATTCAGTGAAAATTTTTTTCCTAACGTCCAGCCTAAACCTCCCCTGGTGCAACCTGAACCCACTTCCTCCTGTCCTATTGCTGCTTACTTGAGAAAAGAGACCAGTGCCCATCTCTCTACCACCTCCTTTCACGTAGTTGTAGAGAGAACATTTTAAGAGGTCTGTGTGTGAGTACAAATGCAGTCTAAAAGAATTATGCAGTAAGTCTAAAAGAATTATGCAGTAGGACAAGCAATACAGAAAAGTGCTTTGACACTCGTGCCATGAGCTGCCTGCTCTACATAGAGCATAAGAAAGTATGTCACTTTCACTCCCCTGTTTATAATTTCTATTAATATCCACAACACTACATCTCACTCTCCCACTCCATAATTCCTCCAAGCTCTACCCCATATCCCTCTATGCACTCTGCCCTAAATTCCTTTCAGACACAACATGTTGTGTCCTGCCAAGCAGCACCAGACAAATCACTGTTCACCCAGACACTGTTCACCTCTCAACTCTTTAAGGAAAATGACATTTTCCAAAGGTAAAAAGAGCCAAGTGTTATAGCCGGGGATTAATGCAGAACAATCAGATCGAAAATGTAGCTGGACATGCATGCTGGACCCCACTACAGGAAAAATTATTTGGTAATATCAGTGATCTGTTCTGGATGTTGTAAAAGCTTGTTTTACTTATTTGCAGTGTCTCCATGCAGGACGCCATAAAGGTGACCTTCTGAAATTAAGTATCTCTAGAGAAGCCGGGAAATAAAATCAGACTGAAACTCAAAGTAAAATAGCTTATTCAATAGGAGTAAGTAATGCAAAAATGTAATCATATGCTATTGAGAAAGATGTGGAAAAGGGAAAGCTGTGAAAGAGACTGGGTGTAAAAACCTTGCCCCAGTGAAATCAATAGCAGAATTACTAATGATCCAATTGTTAACACCAGAATTTCAGCCTATTCACATGTTTGAGCTGGCTGGAAACCTCGAGGTATTTTCACAGGCAACCTCAGCCCTTTCCTACCCGTGAAATATACACACTATGAGGAAGGAAATGTCTTTTCATTCTAGAAAGGAAAGCATTGATGACACGAGATGTTAAGTAGATTTTTCTAAACTGGGTGCATATACACTGCTCTGATTAATGATGAGGTCTGTGGTTCTGTTCATTCAAGTGGGCAGTGCCTATTAAATCTTTCATGATCAATAAGCAGGCATGTAGGTGTCAATTAGAACAATTAAAATAATGTGACTGTAGGAAGGAAAACATGGGAAGTTATTGTATAGAACTTTGAGATAACAAAATAAGGTCTATAGTATACAGTCCTTTTCTAACTATGTATTTAAGAAAAACTGATTATTTCAGAAGAAAATTCCAACAACAGAGAAATGTTTAATGAAGTACAATAAGCTGAATCATCACATCCCTTCAGCCCATGACTGCTTTCCACTTTATGAAAAAGCGAAGGCTTTATGGGTCTTCTCCTATGATAAATTGTCACACATTGCTACAAAAGCACTATAAAGTTGATAACATTTTTATCGATGTTGAATAAAGTATGGATTAAAATATTTGTCTACAAGTAAGCCAAATGTAGCCAAAAAAAATTAATTAATATATCCTGCATGTGTATTTTATTCCATTTTTTATAGTTTCTCAAGAGAACCAGTATCAATTCAATAAAAATTTGCCAACAATCCAGGTAGAAGCGCAAATAGAAAACATCTGCAAAAAAGCTGTCACCAAGTCAATATTCAGCAGCAGAGTTTTATGGTGACTAACGTAGCTGTAAAAGAACAGCAGTGAAGAAATAACTGAACACAAGGAAGAAATGAAAATATAAAATGCTAGCAACACTTTTATAGCTTTCTGAATTACTTATTTTTTAATTTAAAAGCTTAACTAAGCTTTTAGTTAAAAACATTCTCTCCAATCATATTTTTTCTATTGTGTGCAATATTCCAGAACTGTAAAATAAATAGCTCTAAAATCTATGTCTCTAGTTCCATTTCTTGCTATTTAAGTTTTGCCTTACAGAACGGCCTCACAAATGGCTTCATCTTTGCTAACTTGTTTTCCAAATTCTTTCTTTGCCATTATTTTCTTTCAGGAGCTTATACTGCCATTATTTTAAATATTTTCATTATAGTTGTGACTTCACATAGAATTCAGGGCTTGATTGTGCCTGATGAAGAAAACAAAGAGGAACACAAAATTTATTGTGAAGGTTTGTAACTTACATCTTCCATATCTATTACACACTTTGAAACTGACATCCTTTGATTGTACCACTCTCTATCACTGCTGAATAATTCTCCCACGAGGGTTGAAAACTTCATCCTGAACCTCAGCCTGTTATGCTCCTCTTTAGTCAAAAAACTATCTTTCGGATCAATTCTAGGATGATAGCTCTGGTTCTCTCACATAGTGCTCTGTTTTTCAAGTGCCTCCCGCACATTTGCTGAGTTCACATTGGTTCTGCTTTTGATGAGAATAATATTTATATCTTAATTACATATAAACTCCACAATTCTAGTTCCCTCTTCTGTGATCTTTACAAATCCTTTCCAGATCAAGGGAATGAAAAGAATGCAAGAGCCAGGAATAAAGCTGGCTGTAGTCTTAGAACATTTTGTTGCTTTCAAAAGCTTTGTATTTATTTTCAAGCCTCATCCCAAATGAAACCAGGGACAGTGTCATATGCAGATGTACCAGACCGCATCTTCCACAACCTCCAAAAAATTTAACACTATTTTAATATATTTATTTTCGCCTTTACATTGTTTAGAGCAACTACTGCCAGTTACTTATTCACTAGAAGGAAACCCTCATTTGCCTCTGATCTCTAAAGCTCTAATTATGTGTTCTATCTCCTTTGAGGTATGACTGCCTTCTCAACGCTCCTTACTACAGTCTCATAGTCTCTTTGCATGAACTTCGGCACCCAAGCTTTTTGATGTGATCCTCCTGCATATTACACCCTGCGATCTCACACTTCATTACAAGCCCAGGACAGCCAGGAAAGGAAAAATATCCCTCCTCCCTTCAGAGGAAGACTAGCTAACCCAGCAGTTCTTAAAGGAATGTTACACTAACATACAAAATTAAGAATAGGCAGAATGAATGTCCTTAAGGGATACAAGCTTTGTCTAATCCTCTGTTATCATTACTGTATGGCTTGTGAATTTTACTTCCCTTCAAGAATTTCCTAGGCAACCTTAGGCTTAATTTATCATCTTTCAAGGGCTTCAGAAATATTAGTTCACCTTCTTACAATCAACATTCACCCACCCACACAATGAAATCATAAAATGTCAGAAGTAATTGATATTAAAAAAAACTCTACAGAGTAGATGACTGCCATTACAGAATATGACAACAACGCTGCCTTCAACAACTTTCTCATCAAGTAGAACAGGCAATCTTCTGTGTAAATACTCCACATCAGTAGAACTTGGTCAGTTTCAATTTGTGTGCTTTTTCCAAGGGGCAACAATTTCATCGACAGGAAGAATTTCCAGGTCAGCTTCTCACATAGTACAGGTGGAGTTACCTTCTTGGTTAGGTACCATGAATAAAAACTGAGAATCTGGTTACCCAAAACATGCAAGGAAATAAAAAATAACTCTTAAACTGTTTGAGAGAATGCATAATCACTTGATGTAACAAACACTGTCATCCTGGCAGTTTATAGCCTTTCTTCACTTGCCTATTTGATAAATCCAAAGTACTATTTATATCCCAAAAACACCTTGGAAAATGAGAGATTTTTATAAATTTTTTTGCTATTTATCCAGCACTTCTCACTTCCTCTTACTCTTTTTAATGACTCCTTTCATTACTTAACTACATAACTGAAGAGCAATCAGTGACTTAGCCTAAAATAAACTTACTTTCCTGACTCACATTGGTATGTGTGGTGTCAGAGGAAACATTCAGGTGCCTCATGTGAGCTCAGTGTTTTTTCGACCAGATACATCTGTTAGATGTATGAAAGTGCCAAGCACCTTCACCTGCTTCTACGTAACGGTATAAAGAATACAAGAAAACTGGAAACTCCAGTTACTTCCATTCAAAATCCACCTTGTATTCTCAGTATACAAGTATACTGAGAATTCTCAGAGTAAGAATAGAGGACACTTTGTGGTGTCCATACTGACTGAAAAATCTCAAAAGCTCCATTCTCATAAGTAGGCATGCTTTCCACTTCAACTATTTATCAGTGTCGTAATATTTCACGAATCACTATGAAGATGATGTCCCAGTAAACACCTTCTATTCTTCTATATTGGCACTCTTCTGTACGAGCCTGAGAATGTTGTCTCAGTTCTGGTAGAGCAAGCTTTGATGAACAGTCACTCATGCAACGCTGTGAACCAGTAACACGTTACGATCGATACACCCCATTATTGAGTCCAACCTCTTCAATAGAACGGCCTGTCTCTAAGAGCAGCCCAAGACAGAACATCTGAAAGATTCAGGTCAGCTGATGAAGTGCTATGAAACACAATATATGTTTATGGACAACACTTGTTTTTATACAACACTTGAAATGGAGCTAGGGAATCTATCTTGACTTCTATGTCTGTGGTAACCTGGCTCAAATCCCTGACACTTCCTCACAGTTCACTGGCAGTAAGTGTGTGGACAGGTCTCTACAGGCGTACAGCAAAAATCCTTGATGACAACTCTGACGTGGCATTTGGTTTTTTTAGCTTTTCAGCATAAACTTAGATTGAAAATTAAGACTTAATCAAGACAAAAGTGACCAATGCATTCCTGATATTCTTCAGTAAATAAATGCCAAATCAACTTTAGTACAGGATACATCTTGCTGTCAGAGGGACTAAAAGAAGATACGGGAGTTGAACCTGCTAGCCATGACAACCAAAGTCAATATATGTTTGCAGCTCAATTGACAGCACTGTTCAGGAGATTGCAAACTCTTGCATCACACATAGGCACACTGACGAATACTCAAGGAACCACCCTGAAAGTCTTCTGTTGACCTATTCCTTCCTTAATCTCTATCTGAATCATGACACTCTACTGTAGATATAGGTAATTATTCCCACAACAAATACTGTATCAAAAATTGAGGCCATCGCTTCAGCTACAAAAATAAACATCTCTTTAGCATAACACCTTCTCATAAAACACCAGATTCAAGTGTAAATGTTATGCCTAACCTTAAATATAGGTGCTACTTATAGGAATTCAGAATTGCTTAACAATGCAACATAACTTTGATTCACTCTCTTACAGTCAAGCTCACTCTTTTCTTGAGACTGTTTGTCTCTGGAGAACTTCAGTAGATAAGACACTGTGCTCAGAGGCTGACTATATAAAGATGTATGTGCTCACTGCCTGCTTCGAAATGAACCTATAAGAACCATCCAGCGCACATTCTCAGAATGTATTAAAATTCCGTAACTATAAAAACACAGTAGACGGTCTAACTTTAATTGCAAAAATGAAAATCCTCTGGTTATCACATGAAGCCTTTACATAGCTAAGGAATTATGTGAAATAAAAATTAAATAACCTACACTAAAATAAACCATTTTTACATTAAAAAGGACTGTCTACACAACTTCTTGCACAACATAAAAGTTCAATTAAACTAAATTTTTTTAAAAAGCTTTAAAAAATAGGACATTGTGTAAGAAAGAAAAATAAAGACTTGTACCATTGAAAATATCTATGTAGACATGACTCCAAAACCTCAGAGCTAAAGCAGATCAATCACAGTTGGGAAACAAAATTAAATACTGTCAAACTTCTACAACCTATCATCCTTGTAAAGTTAAAAACATGACTGTAAGTGTACATTATAAAATAAACTCTAATTTCAAACAAGTCCCTACCTTTGCAGCTGTAAATTAAACTTCACATCACCCTTGTGTAATCAATAAGAGCCAAAGGGATCCTCTAAGATTCAGTTCATTAACAGGGATATGTTACTCAAAGGAAACAAATGTGAAATTATCATTCAGAGTTTCAAGAATTCCCTGATGTCATAGAAAGAAACAAAAAAAAAACCCCAAGAGGATCTTGTCTTTGAACAACTTAATAGGAGATCCATGTTCAATTAATATTTTACAGGACAGAAGAAGAAATCTTGGGCATGTGGAAGAGGACCTATTATTAAGCAGAAACTCCTTCATTGTGCCTATAAAAACACTGGCAATCTCCTGAAAATCTTCTTGATGATAGGAGGTATATTTTGTATGTAAATCAGGGTACTGTTCCCCTAATTTACACTTTAATGTTCTGTGCATCATGTGACTGATCAATAAAGAGTCAGAAGAAGGCTCAGAGGATGTGCACAAGGGCTCTGTCCTTTTGAGTCTCAGGGAAGAATCCAGGGAATGACTGCCCATAGCTTCCCAAAGGAAGGTGAATTTACCTCAACATAAAGGGAAACAGAGGGTGGCCTTTGTTTTAAGTAAATGGCTGTATCAGCTGGGTGAATCGGCTGGTTGGGTAAATGGTTTTCCCTGAGTTAATCAGAAGATTGCAAATGTCTTCCTGAGCCAGTCAGACCAGAATTTGGGAAGTGTGTATATGGCTCAGTCCAACAGAGTATAAAAACTGAACATTGAACAAAATGAACTTTGAAGAGACCAACAGATTTGAGCTGAATTCAACCCACATATTCTTTCACAGCTAATGGTAACACAGTAATGGGTATCACATTCATGTTGTGATCCAACCGTATATTGCAATATACATGCTCTATTGTACTTGTATTGTGATTTCAGTATATTGCTGTATATTGCTGCTAATGCAAAATCCTGTGTAACGTCAAATATCTTCCTGTAAATTTGGTATTAAGTATTAAATACGTCTCATGTGGGACATCTAAAAGAACATGGTCAGAGAGTATTAGACTCTGGCACAAGGAACACAGAATTAGGTTCTTTGGTACTGGTATTTAAATTGTATTTACAAGTAAAAAGACTGACTTGAGTTCTGCTAAAGTGTTAGGCATTACAGTTTAAAGCAGCCAGAAAATTCCTGGATAAGATGTAGACCTTCAAAGTTGGAGCATATGGTTGAGCCAAGTTCAAAGATCCTTTACTGGATACACTTTGACAGTAGATCCTACTCGGATTCAAACACCTTATCAATACATCATTAAATATATCCCTGATTTTGGTATGCTTGGATAAGAACAATGCAGAGCAGCCTTCACACAAGCAGAATGTCATTTCTGCCTCTTACAGCCTCCCAAGGAGAGCTTATCATGCAAGCCTGCTAGTAAGCATATTTTTTTTAAATACTCTTATATGAACGAAGCTTGTTTCTCGCAACTTCTGTTATGTTACTGGCTATAATTCTATCACATATTCAGACTGAAATCTAAAATGGATCAATATCAGCCCCCCAAAAAAGTATTAATGGGATGATGTAATGCAGGATATTCCTATGCATTTAAAAACATGTTCCTTACTGCCACCACTAAGAGTGGTCACAGATCTCGATTTTCCATGAACCACCAGGGCATTTTTACTTCACTGCAAGTGTAATGCTTTGTTGTAATATTACTTTACCATATCCAATTCATAATAAGGTTAAATATTTGGTTTCCTAAGCGGACAGAGCAAGTGCTCTTTTTTTCAAACGAAAAGCAGAAACACTTGATGAGCCAATTAATTACTTCAAATAAATGCATAACAGGTGTTATAAACTTTACTGTACCATATAATAATTCAGCCATAGTGGTACTGACACTATGAGGTGATTAGCAATGCCAAAATCTATACTAGTTCCTGCCATCATATGTGTGCCTGAAAAGAATATTTATATAGGATTAATTAAGCTCTATAATGTAATTTTGAATATACTATTCTCCTTTATGTCATTATTTATATGCATCTCTATCCCTTTACACATTTAAGAAAAGTACAACAATTCATAAAAACAAACTGTGTGAACAAGAAGAAAATTACAGCCCAGAATCTGTTCTGGTACAAAGGAAAATCCTTCTATAACAAAGTAGTTATAAACAGTTACTGAACTGCTTTCCAAACGCGTAAGTGAATGAAATAAATGTTTTCACAAATGTTATTGGTTTCATAGTTTGTGGCAAAGTTGTTCCAACACTCAACACTATTGCTTTGAACGGCTTTTGCTTACTCCGTTAAACTCAGATTCTCAGACGGAAAACATTTGGGCCATTTGCAGAATGGGCTGTTGCCAGTATTTGCTGATTTAACCCAGCAGATGTGAAAAGCCATAGATGCTAATACAGTACAATTTGCTTTTGCCAATCTCAACAATGATTTTGCTGCTTGGGGTTATGTTCCACTGATGTTTCCTGGCTTTGTAAAGAAACATTCTCTGCTATGAAGAGCATAGCAGCATCTGTTATTTTTCAGGTAGTTGAGCATAATCTCAGCCCTGGGAGGCATTATCTATAGTTTCAAATGTCCTGGAGGAAATAATAATAATAATAAAAAAAAGTTGGGGAAAAGGACTTGCAACTTCAAAACTTCACTGTTCCTGCAGTATATCAGCAAACTCAATTTCAGAAATTGTGTTTCTTCTTTCAGATCGTCATAGATTTCGTAGCAAAATATGAAAATGTAAGCTTTTTAACTCTTGTACCATACCATAAATTTTATTTCTTGCATTGTGCTGTATGGTAATGGTACTGTAACGTATGCACACATTTTTTGTTAGAGTCTAATTGCTGAATTATCAATTAATACTTTAGTTCTCATAAAAATTGTATGTAAAGACAGACATACTGAATCAGACCTCTAAAGGTTAAGCCTAAGAGCTCCTAGATAAAATAAGGTTTAGTTCACAAAAGAAACTAATGGGGTGCTTTTTTAGAAAAAGTAAAATACCAAAAACATGTAACACGTTAGTTGCAGCAGATCTTGAAATGTTTTGAAAGGTTAGAAAAATTCAGAGTTCATAAAAATTTTTAAAAGACAATTTGATAGAACTGAAAGATGCGTTTAGATACTGGGATACTCTGATTTTTCTTCAGTATATCATTAGAGTCCCACCATGAAATTCACATTTGTTTTGTGATTGAACTGTGTATTACAATCGCTACACTCTGCTAAACATAATTTGTACTTGCACTGTGATTTAAGTGCACTGCTGTATCACTCTCCTAAATTGAAATCTCACGTAACTCCAACTAATTTCAAATAAGAAAATTTCATATTATCCATGAAACCCTCCACACGTGGAATATTTAAAAGAACCTGGTCATAGTGTATTTCACTCTGACATTAACTGGCATTGTCGGCAGGATATTCCTGAGGGTGAACGGTACCCATTAAACCAGTAATGATTACTTTGGAAAAAAACAAGCTTTCTGATTCAGTTTTAGTCACAAATATGAACCTAGTAGAGAATAGCTGCATTGTGACTAAAAACAGGTAGTGGTAAGACTGGCTGCGGACAGGATCACTACCATTTGAAAGAGATAGAATTATTATAAATACTAGCAGAGGCAGGAAAAATGTCACCAGTAACTTTGGAGAGGAAGAATGGGAAAACCACAATCAGGATTTTTCATGGACAGAAAAACAAAGCGCTGATCCCATTGATATTTAGGGTGAATTTGAAAAATTGAAAGGTTCTAAAAAGTTGAAGAAAGCAGTGAAAAGCAGAGCTTCAAAGGTTGCTGGTTATTTACTTGTGAGTAGTAGTGCAGAAGCAGATCAGGAGAAATGAACACACAGCATGCTAGAACAAGAGAAACAGTTATAAAAGCAAATGTGATGCACAAGCAGTATATACAGAGAATCAAAGTAAGTTCTTAGACTCAAAGTTGCAGCCTCAAATCATATGTGAAGCTCATACATATAGGAATCATTTATTATGGTCTACTGAAATAGACCTCATTCAAGTGATGGTCACCTTGTATATCAAGAACAACAAAGGACCAAGAGATACCTGGTTGGATACTGACTCTTTTCTGGGTGATGATTCAGGTCACTCACTAGAAGAAAGTATGATGACAGTGTTTGCTCCCATGGCAAAAACCAAATTAACAAAGAAAGCAATGGGCCTAAACCAGTTGCAACCCACACATTCCTTCCCAGAGACTGGAGACATCCAGCCCTGTGACAGTGAGCATATTACTAGACACCACGAATGAAATTCACATTTGTATTATGACTGAACTATATATAGTAATTGCTACACTCTCCTAAACGTAGTTTGTACTTCTAAGTGTGATTTGAGAGCACATTGTATCACTCTGTTAAATCAAAATCCCATGTAACTTCAACTGACTTCAAATAAGTAAATTTGTTATTACACAATGAATTTTCCGTATGTAGAACATCTGAAAGGACCCTGTCAGACTATACAGACTACTGGGGTCCCTGACTGGACCCCAACTTTTTCCTCTAATAAATGGCAAAGTAACAAAAATCTATTTGATTTACATTGCTATGCTGTTGATAAACTAATTTTGAGAAAGTTCTGAGGACTCATGGCATAGAAAATAGTTTATATTTACACAATCTGTAGAACTAGTCTTACAGAACTGTAGCATTAACATTTTTCAAAACTACCATTTTATTTTCCTTACTAGTTCTTGCAACAAAATCATTCTCTACTTCAAACACTGAACCATAAAAGTAGCTGATAAATATAAGGTGTAAAAATTAATCTTCCATCAATTGGATTCCCTAAATAGCTGTACAACTTTTTTTGTGAATAGGGAATGAAGAATTAAGCCCTAGTATTTAAAGGTCAAATTGTCCTTAAGATGTCTACTAATTCTGGTTACCTAAGCTGAAGCACAAGCAACGAATTCTAACTGATATTAAGAAACCACGAACTGCCTAGTGACTCCAGAAACACAGATACTTATGTCCAAAAGCCAAGCTCAACGGTCACCCACTAAGTCAGACAACCGCATTTAAAATGCGGACATGAGGCCACAGAAAGGGAGATGTTCCTATATGTGTAGGAAATGCCAACATGAAATATGTATAGCATATTTGTCTTATAATTTACATTTTTATATATATGTACATTACAGTAATTCCAGTAATGTCCTTGTCTTTACACTGTGCAATTTTAAAGAATAGCCACTGTATTTGTAATTTAATGCAAAGAGGTGTCTCATCAAAATTGAAAAGGAAGGAGGAAGGAAGGAAGGAAAAGAGAGAAAGAAAGAGAGAGAGAGAGAGAGAGAGAGAGAGAGAGAGAGAGAGAGAGAGAGAGAGAGAGAGAGAGAGAGAGAGAGAGAGAGAGAGAGAGAGAGAGAGAGAGAGAGAGAGAGAGAGAGAGAGAGAGAGAGAGAGAGAGAGAGAGAGAGAGAAAGAGAGAGAAAGAAAACCTGCTGGAATTTACTGCAGAGCCTAACGAGCAAAAAACTTTGCTGTCAGTACAAAACCATTACAAGAACAGACTACAAGGTAAAGACGGGCAGATATCTGCTCTCTTGAAATGCTTCAGTTCACAGCACTGTAAAAGAGTTATTACCAGCTGCTTTCTCTATTCCATTCCCCCACATAATTTTTTACAATTTCTAATGAAGAAAATTTTTACTTTGTATTCCAATTCAATCTGCTTGCAGTCACTGTATTTACCAGCTAGAAGAAGTGATCAATAGCTAAAATTAGACTGCAAGTTTTAGGAACTGCTATTGCCATCCACTCGCATGCTTACTGATTTAATAATGAAACACAGTAGTCTGCCACAGTTTCAAAAGCTTTCTAAAGCTCATTTAAGCTAACCAACTCCAAGTGTTGAATATGTATTTCAATTTGTATTTATTTCATATAAATAAGGTTTACTTAAACCTGAAGGTGTGATCATGTATATCGTTATCCCAGTATTTGGTATATATGATGTCAACAATGTAAGATTAGTGTATCACAACAGGTTCAATGAAATACATATGCTTCTCTATATAAAAACCAAAACCATTATTTTATTTAATTCTGCCTCATTATTTATTATATTTTGTGTAATATTATTTATATTACAAAGCATATTCACAAACATACTCTCGTTTTATGCCCCTCTAGAGACAAAAACCAGGACCAAGTAAGGAAAAAATATTTTATCGTTACTTTCTATCTCCCAGGCAGCACAAATCTAACCTATGTCAATATACCATTCCAGCACAAGCGCCTCTGGGCAAAACACAAGTGAAATTTTGAGGAAACAGGTTACTTGAATGCTTCCAATTAAGATTGTGCTGAAACTCTCCACTGAGCCAAGGCCTAAGGTAGTTACTGATCTTGGTAAATTAAGTATGGAAGATGCAAAACAGAATGATTTGATCACAGGCCCAAATTCATGTGACAAATCAGTGCCTGAATTTGAATTATAAATTAATAGCTTCAGGCTACAGTCCGTGCAGAACTCACTAAAACAAATATGCCATAAACTCTCCATACACTAGACAACAATTGCATTCAACTTCCCTCAAGGATCAAATTTCTTAAGTGTAATTATTTTGTACATTTTAAAAAATATGTATTACACACACTTCTCAGCCAAGGAAAAGCATTTAGTAAAACCCCACTGGCATTAAAATCAAGTCACTTCCAATACTGATGGTTTACAAAGCAGCTTCAGATTTTGACAAAGGCAATGATAACATTAAGGGCTACTTTTTTTATTTGGAAAAAAAAATTACTACTATGACATCTTGGAACTAGGATAATTTATTAGCCAATCCCCTGTACCAACACCTCAGAGAACTAATCCTCATTAAGTGCAAATCATGTATTTTCTGTGTTTCTCATTGGACCATAATTACAGAAACAGAAGCTCAAGTCCAGAAGATAACCTTACAGAAGAGACATCTGTCTCCTTGCAAAGGTCATGTCCAGTTTGCCTACCCACTCCATAGCTACTCTTGGGAAGGCCACTGAGTGGCTGCACTAATGCAGAAGGGAACACTATTTTCATTTTGATACGCTTGATAATGAGAAATTCTATATGCCTCTGTATCTTAGACTGCAGTTCTATCCACTCTTTTAAAAAGAGGTAAAACATTAAATTTTAAAGCTAAAAAAGCTGCGCCATTAGAGTTGTAAGGTTCATCTAGAGGACAATGAGTCCCAATGATCACTACATATACCACTGTCCAGCAAATAAGGCAAAAAATTTTAGAGAAACTGGTTTGTTTTCCCCTCTTGAACCAAAATAATGGCTACTCTTAGGTCCTGGCATTTGTAGGTGTCCACTCTAAGGCAGATGAGCGCTGCTTGTGAAAGATGTCAAGGAATAAGAGCTGCCAGCAGCAACCATCAGTTGTGAGTTCTTGCCATTTCTGGAGATGAGCTGCTAGCCCACAAGGTTGAGAAGAGTACTGGACATTTAGGAAAAGCTTATACTTGACCTTTCAACACCTCCATTTACTAAATACCTACTAAAGATTCTACCCCAATTCAGTAATGTTTTTTTAAGTTTTCAGGATACCACATGCTACATAGCTGCTAGAACTTTTCCTTAATTATAGTAATCAAGTCTTGAAAATGGAACTTAAATCAGAAGCAATGTAGCTACCAGATGAAAGGAGAGAAAACACATTTATATAGCATAGTGATACTATTGCAAGTGGTAGATAGCATTGGTCTCTTCCAATGCTAGATGATGAAGTATGAAAAATGCAAATTCTGTACTTGATTAACTCATACTCACACAAGAGCCAAGTATTTTTAAGGAAGTAAAACTCCACTCAAAAACTAGATAAATACAGTATGGGAGTGAGAGCAATACTGCAAATTGTAATAGTAATGCAACAAAAATAAACACCTCTATTAATTGGTTAACAAATTCTTCTCTACCTCCTAAATCACACCAGAAAAAAAGAGTTAACATTTCTTTCTGAAATAAGTAAGAATCTTCAAGCAGAATCTGGCATTTTAAGCTCTGAAGCAAAAGAACCATAATTGCTCCTACTAGTGAAATTCTTCCCCTATTTCAGCATGCTTAACCTACATATGACATTACTGAACATGCCTTATACGGCTTGACTAGTAGTATCAGCTCAAGCACATCTTACAGGATGCTGAGAGCAAATGTAAAAACTGAAGAAGCTTTATGTCATAGCTGAAGGAAAAGTACACCTGTAGAACTAGCAATTTTCACTAACCAAACTCTCGTCCAAGCCACTCTTTCGATTCACAGTAGTTTTCTTGTTTTCTGTTTCCATATCTTACGGAGTAACAAGAGCAAAATTACTTTGAACTTCACAATCGTATTTAAAACACTAAAAACCATATATAAAGAAAGCCATACCGAATTCAACCTATACACTATTATATATCATTTAAGGCAATGGGAAATTTTAGTCTACTTGAATCTAAAATAAGTTTCTAATGTTGCGTGCCCAAATACTGCTGGAAAGAAATCTCTGGGACCAATCAATGTGCATCCAAAGCCAGTATGTTTTCTCCTTCTGCTGAATTTGCTTTTTTATTGCTTAAGTGAGCAGAACTACAACTGCATTAAATACAAAAGAATAATATTACCACAAGCTAGCACACTGCATTGAGCATAAAACCAAGGTTCATTACATAAAAATTATTAGTATTTTGACTGTAACATACAGATTACACTGTACTGCTGCACTTTTCTAAACTGGCAGCCTGAGCTATAATTTCTGGGATTGATTCCCCAGTCCCCTGTATTTTTCATGGCTCAGACCTTTAGGCATCAATTCCACAAAAGTAATTGTAATAAGGGAGACTCAGAAATCAGGCGTACATAGGGAAAGCCTTCAAGAAGAGATTAAAAAATTTTAAAAAAATTAACACAAGTAGACCACAAAGAAACAATTAACCCAATCATTTTTATGTAGAAGAAACACTCAGATCGTAAAGAAATATACATATAAAGAAGCATATATAGGGATAAAAAGAAAACACAGAATTCAATGTCCAAGCAATCCTGTGCAAAAAACAAAATTTCTGAAGGATTCTGTATTAATAGCAAATCAAGAAAGTCTTTGCTAAAATTTCAGCATGCTGTTAAATATGATAGTATTCTGTTTGCAAAATTATGATTCTGAAATGGCTGGCAGTGTCAAAGAATGCTGCCTTTATATTATTAATGGCCTCTGAACACCTCTATTCACAGAAACTTCCTAACAGAACACTAGTCTCTGAAGGACTTCAAATATATTAATTTGAATATAAATTACCTGTATTAGAAATGGTTACAGACTACCCAGCTCATGGAAAGTGACATGATTTGCAGATGGCATATAAAGCCCCAATTTCTTAATTTTTCATAACAGCACTAGCCCATATCACACGCTTCCTCCATTTTGTTTACATTTATGATTTTACTGGATTCTGATAAATTAAAATATAAACTGATGTATAAATATCCAATTCCTCTTT
Source organism: Chionis minor (assembly GCA_013398295.1). NCBI lineage: Eukaryota > Metazoa > Chordata > Aves > Charadriiformes > Chionidae > Chionis > Chionis minor. The sequence goes on along the minus strand of VZSF01009818.1, from coordinate 52,758 downwards.
GTCAAGGAACAGATGAATTCAAAAGTTACAGTGCCAAGAGACTATAGTATCATAGCTATTACCAGCACAGCTTTTTTTCAAAAAACACAGAGAACAAGAACTGAGTAACCATGCAAGCTGAATTATGTTTCTGGTAACTCCAGAGCATGGATGAAGCACCTCCATAAAGAGGAGCACGGTCATTAGTACATTGATACTGATTACTCCCCTGATACCGGACTACAAATATTCTTGAACGTGATCTGAAAAATCTCTTTTGACTAGCATTCATCTAGCCACAGATCTTTAACTCGCACGCCAGCATGTGCCAGGAAAGCTAATGACGCTTCAGTTTGCCAGTCTCCCTCAGCAGTTCTTCAGTCTCTGTCTTGGATGTAAACATTGTGCTCACCCAGAATCTATTGTTTCTCTTCTGGTGTTCTCACAAAAGCACGTTGATAAATTAGATCACAAGGAGAAACAAATGCATGAAAATAATATCAAATTCCAGTTCCAGCTAGGAAATACCAATAACTGTCATGTCCAATAAAACTTCCTTCAATCAATAAGCAGATAGGTGCTTAATAGCTACTTGAAATGATTCTAAGACGTTTTCTTTCCTAACAAAAACACACTCTTACCTACAAGAAGGACAATCATCATGTAAAGAGGAAAGACTGGAAGTTATATGACTTCTTGTTGGGATGATGCTACTTTCATGTAAAATTAAGACACCATGATGCTGACAAGCTACCGGATAAGACGGCAAATAAAGAGCAGAATCCTTGAGACTGACAAACCCGTGTCATCACATCACCATCTAGCCAGATTATATCATATACAATCCTTAAATTTAAGGAATTTAAAAAAGGAATCCTTAATTCCTTAAACAGGAATTTTACACCATGTTTTAACTATAACATTGAAAAAGCATCAGCAGGCAAAAGGAATATAATCTCTAATTAACAAAGAGCAATGTGACTGCAACCTACCACATATTTAAATCTTTAATTACTTTACTAGATGAATCTTAATATTAATACCATCCTTTTTGTGCAAATTACCGTAACACTTTCTGAAATACGCTCTGTCTAGCCCTCAAGGTATCCAAACACATCCATACATGATACAGATCATGGGCCTAAGCTGCCTCTAATTTTCAGAAAGATGCTTAACAGCTAATTGAAGTATCATGCCTGGCAAAACTGAGGCTCAGAAAAAAGAGAGAGAATACAGCTTCTCAAACTAGTGAGATGGAACTTTAGGCATGGAACAAGGAAGAAGACATATTGATGAGGGACCAGTTAAAATTAGAGCAACTGGCTCAACAATGCCTAAATTGGTGCTAACCGAAAGCATAATATTCCTTAGTTACGAGAATAATCAATTAACAGGCATGCTGCCTGTTTCTGAAGTCAAGAAAGTTCATCTGCAGCTGTAAGAGACAGCTACTGCTGACTAGAGGTAACAATTGCAGGGGGGAGAGATCAGGAAGCCCAGCAAGACTCGTATCACTTAAAGTATAAAACAAGAGCTCCAAAAAAATGCAGGCACAAAGCACAGGTAAACACCAAAGCATACAGCAATGTTGGAATCAGACCTGTAGCCACAAAGTCAGCTCCATTCTGCACTACATAAAGTATTAAAGTGTCTAAGGGAGCGAGAGGAGCAATCTCCAGGTCTGTTCGCCAAAGAAATCCTGGAGAACAGTACCTGAAAAACCTGTGCATGACAGAACTAAAATGCTAGGGCAATACAAAAAAGGAATGTATTTGTTTTTCATTTTGATGGATAGTTTTGATGCACAGTTCGATAAGCTTCACAAGCCACAGTGGATAGAATAAAGTAGCTTTATTCATCAACTTTGGCTGGCTTTATATGTGATTGCTGGGTAAAGGAGATTTACTTTTTCTATTTACTTCAGAGAAGCAAATCCCTATCTTGGGTAAACTCCTAGCTTTTGTAGCCTATCTGCACAAGATGGTGGCTCTCTAAATTAAAACACACAAGCAAGTTCCCAAAAAGAGCAGTTCTGAGCACTGTTTTAACTTTTTAGATCACTGTGGTATCTAGTTACAGAGCACCAAATTTCACAGCTGCAGAATTATTTACTTATTTTGTACAGAAATCTGTTCTATGTATCACTGTTGTTAGTCATTATTACTTGTGGACACACTGCTTTTTCTTAATTTCTACATCACTCTGTTGCTTAATGTGCCTCAAGGTACCATACAGTATTCAAATAACATGCATATCTGCAATCTACAGTGAAGATCTGGACAAGTATATTCAAAATGACTACCTAACATTATGCTTCTTATTTATGCAATTAAGTCAAACAACAGAATTTCGTGGCCACTACTCAGCATTAAAATAAATAATCAAATAAATTACTTAAAGTACCTAATGCCAAATCAGAAGACCAGTCTTACACATTCCCAGGAAGGCCATTTACCCTGCTTTCAGTTACTTTGTGCCACTTAGAAGCACACAGAAAACTGTTTTAAGAAAATTTCTCAAAAATTGTTCAGATAGGGAAACACTGAGGAAACCTTTTGCTGCTTTCTAATACACAAAAGTTATTTCCATTATATCTAAAAACAGAACTGTTTTTCCACCTCTTTTTTTGTTTCTGAAACAATGGTACTTATGTTTAAGGTCTTGCACACTATTGACTACTGGCAAACCTGTACACTACTTAGATACACTTAGAAGCACGTATAGAGATATGAGACATAGATGACACACGCATCAAAATCAGCTTTTAAGTTACTATTTTAAATCAATCGAGTAAAATTGACTTAACCAAAATTACAGGGAGAGAGATGTTGATTCTTTCCACATGAAACTAAGCAAAAGCCTGGAAATCAAGACATATGTAAAGACTCTTGCTAAGTTTTTGATGATATTCAGAAATGTAGTATATTAAGACACTGACCACATGTCCAATGTCTATCAGAAAACAGACAATGAGGAGAAAGTAACTCTAAAGTAGCATAGAGGACTATGGCTTAAACCTAAGATCTGTATTCCAACGATTCTTATGTTACCTTTATCTATGTGTACATAATTAAAAACTTGTTCTTAAAAACAACTGCTGTGAGTTCTAATAAGGAATATTTAATCAGTCAATATACTTGTTTTAAATGATGTCATATTTTTCAGAGCTTTTTGCAAAGACAGATCCAATGTTTTTAGAATAATTTGAGTGAAAACAGGTAAATAGCACATGACCTGTCTGTGCGTTCAGAGGCCTCACTCTTTACATTTCCCTTGCAGAAAGAAATTATTTCATCTTGCTTGTTTTTCCAAATGCTTACATATAGCCTTATAAAGACAGAAAAATATAATGAGAAAAACATATTAAATAGTACGCTCACCTTCATCACTAGTTGCTTGCTGTTTAACCAGAGTCGTTGGAGATCTAGCTGGAGGTTTATTTAACGGATGACGCCAACTCTTAGATACCTTCTTTCTTTCAAATTCTACTGACTGAAAAGGGAAAAAACACAACTAATTTAGTATGTAATTCTGCAAAGCTGATTTTGATGAACAAAAGCATTCTTCTGTAAACAAGCACAGATGTCAGTTCTGTAAATAATACCAGGGTACTTGAAGCACCTTTAGTGTACCAATTGAAACATTTTGCTGTAACTCAGAACATATACTTTAATTAAAAAAAGAGCAATCCTTGTCAAACACAAATCGTTTGAGGTATAAGTTACTGCAGCCCTTCCCAAATTACAGAGCATAAATCCCTGTTTGCTAAGGTGATGTTTGAGAGGAAGAACAGACCAAGCAATTCTGCAGAACCAGAAGTACAATACAGTCACTGAACATGTCTGGGACAATGAGGCAGAAATCCATGGACTTTATTTGTGAAAGTGTGAAAGAGAGAAAAATTACCAAGAATGCAAAAAAATAATCTGGAGTTGACATAAGAAATGAAGTGTCCTGACATGCAATTAACATATTGATTAGGGATATGAGGAAGTTCTTTCTTCTCTCAAGCACCCTTACGTACATTCCACTTGAAGTTATCCAAGCTTCAAGTACTAAAGCCAACAAACTCTAGAAGTGCAGCTTCCACAGCTCCAGATTTGAGTGCTGGTGGAGGAATAATGAAGTCAACCAGCTGCTGACGGTATGTGGAGGTTCATGAGCAGAGGAAGGGAAAGCATACTGGCAGAAGGGTGTGAAGGACACAGTCTCACACCATTCCCATGGACCACAGCATTCTGCTCCTCAACATCCTGAATCTAGCCTAACAGGTTACACACATGCCCCCTGACTGATTTGAGGGTTGAAAATTACTACTGTAAAATGGGGAGTAAACTACAAAACTCATATTTACTGTGATAAGCAGAGGGAGGAAAATGTGGTTAAAGCACAGGACAGGTTTATGATCTGAAAAAAGCTACCAACTAAGTAAAAAGGGGAAAAAAAAAATCAGACTTTTTAGTTGCATCTGTACAACATGCTTCTTCACTTATAATGAAAGAGAAAGAAAGAGTATTCAATTATACTAGAGAATATCTAAAACCTCATACATAAATGGCTGAAAGGCACAGAAAGAGATAAATACAATCTCTATTACATTACAATTAAAACACTGAGATGTTTATAGTGCCCCTTATTATCACAGTGGAAGGGCTGGAGCCAAGATTATAAAAAATTCAAAACACTGCAAAAAAATCATTAGTTCCTGTCTTTGAAAGGGTCAGCATGATTTAACTTTGGCTTCTAAAATATATTTTCCACTATGTCTGGCAACCTTGCAGTGGATTTCCTGCCCTCTCTCTGCCAAACTGAGATTGAAATCACGAGTCAGAAAGCTACTGTGACTACCACCACAGTTTAATTTTTCACCATGCTTCCCAAAGTCAAAGCTACCCACCCTTCATAGCAGAACAGCAAGAGTAAAAAAAGACTGTAAATCTGTAGGTGCCCCAATGAGAAAACATTATTAAACATAGTATTTAAAAATTTGAAAATATATTCCTTTTATTAGAGGGATCTTCTCCTTCCAGTGTTTCCTTTACATGTTTTAGGCCATTTCTAAAATCCAAGAACAGTAAGTTTCAGACCCTGGAATCATATGGTCCATACTACCCTGCTATACCTATGTCCTGGAGATTCACTTTCTCCAACTTCAATACTACGGATACAGTTTCAACTAAAGCAAGAAAGTCCGTAATATTTCATTAACTATGTGAGACAATGCAATAGAATGAAAGTAAACTTTGTTTCTACCCAACTCAATGCAGACATGTTCCTCAGCTTTGATTCATCCACTTCTTCATTTGAGAAGGGCATCAGTCCAAAAATAAATTACCGTGTACTTCCATGCTGTTATGTTCTGCCCTTGGACAGTAAGTATCTCAAAATCAACTCATTCTGCTGACATTTTAGCAGCATACTGTTAACTCTCCTTAAGACTCTTTTTTTTGAAACGCAAGTGCATGATACCAAATACAGCACTCAACTCTAATAATTTCAATTTCACGTCAACAGCAATAATTAAAGCTGATAGCCTGTTCATACTGGCAGGCAGCAAACATGGCTATAGCTTCAGAGTAGCTGCTGACAGTTCAGATTCACAGATACAAAGTGAAATTACTAGATATCTGAAATCAGAGGGAAAATATGTCAACAAGCAAGCTCCAGAAACATTCTGCTTTCCCACTCTTGCCTGAATACTTCAAAACATGTTCAAATTAGCATCTGATTAAAATCATGCATATTCTTAAGTGCTTTAATATGGATATCGGGTCTCATTAGAAACACATTCATTCACATTTCATTAAATCAGGAATATATTACTATAATGATATAATTTGCTTCACATACACTGGATGTTTCCATGCCATCTTCTTCATCCTTTCTTACAGCAGGCACTTCTCCATGTTCCAAGCTATCTCCACAGCTTTCTAGGTCGCTGACATCATCTTCTATCAAGACATTTTCCTCTTTATTCGCGTTTTCTGCTTCAGAAGTATGTCCCTCTGACTTATGGTACAGTCCAGATGAAACAGACTGATCCTGAGATTTCAAACTCTCCTCTTTTCTACAGCTACCAGAAGTGAACACGCTGGGCACAGAATCTTCGCATGTAAAGACTGAATGACTGGAATCTGTCCTGTCCTCACGCTCCATTTTTATTTTCTCTAGTACAGAAACAGAGCTCAAAACTGAGTCTGAATGGATGCTTCCTATAGATGAAGAATATGATTTGTTAATAAGGCTCACTTTGTATTGTAATTTATTTCACAACAATCTGAGTTATTCAAATTCAAAGCATGGTTCCTCATTTAGACATCATACATAAAAGCATCTGGTAGAAGGACATACCCCAATGTGGACTATAGGTTTGATCAAAGAATAAATTAAATGTAAATGTTTTGAGTTTGGAGTGTGAAATATAGTTTTAATCATTTAATTGGTATTTTGTACTGGAATTAAAATAGGTCTTCTTGTCATTCAAAATAATCAATATTCATGTAGCTTGTTTACTCTGGCAGCCCACAAGAACTTTGACTAGTTAGAAAAAATAATATGAAAGGCTGGTACGCTGAACTTTATACCCTACATTTATACCTATTATGCCTGTTTTTAAAATGAAAATAAACAAAGACTAATGGTTTGTAATTAGGAAAACATATTTCAAATAGATACCAACAATATTTTGAAAACAACAGCACAAGTCTAAAAATGAAAAGCAATTAGCATCATTTTATATTTCAACAATTAGGATAATTTTACATTTCAGTGATGCTGAAGGGTGAAATTGTGTGGATTTTACTTTATTAAAATTGTTCATCTGCTGATGCCGGCATGGGATAGACAGAACAATAGGTTAGAGAGGTCACCCAAAAAACATGTTCCTGAAGAACTTTACAGCCCACACCACAGTGAATTTTGATTCAGCAGCACATCCAAGGCATTAAAGAAAATAGTCTCTGTGAAGTCCCTTGCCATTCTTTCTTTACAATGGCTATTTGAACTTGTTTTTCTGAGAAAATCCGTTTTCAAGTCAAATACATATAAAATTCAGTAATATAAAGCTCATCCCATACTAAAACCTAATCTCTGGATAGGAAGAGTACTTGACTGAGCAAAATGCACATACTAGCCACAGATAATGCAGCATAACCAGACACCTCCAACGTGAGTACTGGAGCTTCCACCATCATATCTAAAAAGGTCTTCTTCCCTGCAAAGGTCCAGGCACCACCCCTTCTGCTACTGTACAAAGGAAAGAGGATAGCGCTTCACTCTTCTCTGCTTTTCCTTCCCTTGTCAACGAACACAGAATGGCTGCTGACTAAATACTAGTTTCTCAGTGGTAATGAATATTCCAAACTTCTATTAAAGCTGGGAGAAGTGTAAAGGAATAATACCCTTTAAAAAAAAAGTCATTAGAACAGACCTAGAAAGGCTTAACAGACCACTGACTAATTTGTGTGTAGCAATTTCTGAGTCTCCATATTGGAGTACTCACTTTGTTATCTTTATGTGGATCAATCGTGGTGTTTACCGCATGCAAATAACCATTAACATAACCATTAATATTCACAATCAGGGAAATACCCTCTATATGCAATTTGCAGGTAAATTTTCAGTATCCATATAAAACCAACAGAATTGCTCACAAACTTAAAAGTTAAAATTGCAGTTTGTCTTTATGAACAGGAGTGTGACTACACCTGAACTACAATGAGATGTGAAACAGAAGAAATAAAGGCCAGAATAGACTAAGTATATTAGTAAAAAATAGTTGTGGGGGAAAAAGAACCATGTTTAGCTTGACAAGGACTTTATAACTTGCATTGCCAGACAGCTCAATAGAAAGTGACGAGAAATCTGCAGTCTCAAAATAGAGCGGTTTTGTGTACAAGTATAGACCACTTCTAATATGCAGCATTCTTCATTTAAATATACGTAGCATACTGCAAGCATGTATGTTCTGTACTGTTTGCATAAGTGCATTCTGTACCATTTCTGTATATGAAATTTTTTGCTGTAAAACCTATCCGTCTATTGAAGAAATAAAATTTTAAAAGCCTCGTCTTTTTTGTCCCTTTAAAAAACACTTCATTAAAACAGTTTAGGTGATATTACTCTCAGCTCAGAATATTAATTTTGTAATTTTCTCATTCTTACTGAATATCAATCCTCTCTGCATAACTTTGTAAGTATTTTAGTGTGCTACTTAGGATAATACTATGCTTTAACATCCACTGATTTATGGCATTAGAGTATCAACAGCCTACAACTTACACAGGAAACATAATCAGTCCTTATCTCACCTGCAGCCTTGACATTATCCAATAAATGTTGATCCAGCTGCATTCTGCTACTGTCTTCTTCTTCCCCAGAAGGCACTCCTGTGTTTACCAGTCTCACTTTTTCTCCAGGTTCTTCATTGACCTTGAAGTCATCACTAGCTGCTTCAGTTGTTATGATTTCTGCACCAGCTACCACAGCAGATACTCTCTTGTCCTCTGGAGTTTTAAGCTTTTTAGATCGGGATCTGGTGTGCTGGAAGCTGCTATAAGAGATATTGCTGTCAGAGCAGAATGTCTGTCTTGGATAAGATAAAACGTCTACCAATATACATGCCCCTTTCACCTGCTTAAAGTGGTTAAAAACTGACAATTTTTCATCTTTTTATGTTGAGATAGTGTTTACAATTTATTAAGTGATAGATTAACAATCGATTGGATTTAACCTTCTAATCTTTTATCACTGTTCTACAGCAAACTTATTAAACTGTAAAAGTAAAATAACCTTAAGTAACTATTACTTAAATAGCATCCAAACTAGCTTTTTAATGAATCATTCTTTTGAACTTGAAAAGAGGATAACCGTTATAAAAGTAATGAATACAAAACATTCTGATTTGCACTAAAATCAGATGGTGTTTCCAAATCTCAATGCTAATAAAGCACTAGTCTGAATACCCCTGTAAAATCAGATCTGGTTAGATATCCTAGACATTTTTATATGCATTTTAATACATCAACAAGCGTCTGAAGAATAAATTCTTATTACCAAATATTTTGAAAAGCTACAATATCAAGCAATACATTTCATAACGCTGTGTAAAAAAACAAAGTTGAAACTAAATCTTTAGCATAAGTTTTCACACCCTCAGAAACAGAAGGGGAAAGCAGGAGAAATGGCCCCATGTCAGAAACTGGTTTGTAATATATGTGCTTAGAATAAAAGTAGCAGGAGATTAGTCCAATTTCAAATTCAGCTCTGTGACATGGGAGATTTTTATATGCTTCATCACACATCAGGTTTCAAAACGCATAACACACTAGAGATAAAAGCCCAACTATGGCACGTAAACCTGGAGTTTTACACAGGTCTTGCATCTTAAACTATACGCAACATCAGAAAAACATTTTACTACCCCTTAAATTTTATACTATATTCACCAACGTATATCTTTCAACACACTCTCTATAAAATAGTAATTTCCAGAAAATTTGCCAAAGTATGAGATGTTCATCAGTTCACATTGTAATGTAACAGCAAGTATTATCACTGTTTACATGCAGTCACTAGATGTTCTATTGTAGCAAAGTATTTCAACCATTAATGTCAGTTAAGCTCTCCCTGTCGCTATATTCATGAAGATTTCCATAAATGGTATTTCTATTCCCACTCTGCTGGAACTTGTATTATTCCCATAATCAAAATGACGACAATTTCAATCGACACATTACACTAGAAATGAAGCTGAATAAACATTTTATCCTCCCTTTGCAACAAACATTGTTACCGTGCCTGAACAAAAGCCAACTCAAGAATTAAACAGCATCGGGATTGTGTTTATTAGCTTAGCTAAGTGCATAAAATCAGCTCATGTGTTCCTATCATAAAACTTTCAACACAATTATTATAAAGTCTTTGCTTTTAGTTAAAAGTGGCTACCCGTAAGGGTACTACCAAATGAATCACTGCTGGCCCAAGCATGAACTTGCAGTAATGCTGTACAATACATACAGTGAAACTTACTGCAGGGCACAATGGCACTCAACTAGCTAAACAACAGAATTTCTCTCTCTCTCTCTGTCTGAGTGAATATTATACATACTATACATACATTAACAAATTGGCTGCCAAGCTGCTTCACTGCTTGTCTGCAAAAACTGATTTCACCCCACAAACTATTGTTACCCAGAACAAAATCAATGTTGCACTTCTCAGTTATAGTCTTCCACTACAGTAGCAGTTGGTCCTCTCGTTTACAGGTTGACTTTCCTACTGTTTTCCTCAAGAACTACATTAGCTGACAAAGAAAATGAGGAAATTCTGTTTAAGAGCAAGTTGAAAAATTAATTGTATTGTAAAATGACTTGAATAAGGAAAAAGATCTTTAAAAATTCAGTATTATCTTTAACCCAGTAAACTGCTCTCTGCATAAGAGACCATATACACCAATAAAACTGCTCACCCTAAGCTAGAAATTAAATAGATCTTTATTAGATAATGAAGAAGAAATATCCATAAAGATCCTGTTAAGCAAGACAGGAAAGCATTAGTCTACAAAAAAAGTTTGTGCAATACAAACAAAAAAAGAGAATCATAGTCATGATGTAGACCAAGAGAACAGATCCAGCTACAAAACAGCTTTAACAGGTCAAAGCTTTGGTAGCTTCAGTGACAACCCGAGAAACATTTTTCTCCACATTTTCTTACTGGTGTCAGTACCAACAACTGAGGTTTAGGGATTCCTTATGCTAAATTATGATCTGTGATTGACCTGTGGTAGACACAGAGAGGTTTTGGCTGCAGCTCTGAGAGTGTGCCAGGCAGCCAGTGACACCTCTTTGGAGGCAGATGGCAGTAAGGGCTAGCACTATTGCTACAGACGTCATACAGCGGTTGCGGGTCTGCCACAGATTCATGTTAAGTTTTTCCAATTCAACCTTTACCTCAACTTCAAGGAGACTTCTCCATCGTCTTTTGGTTGCAGATGCCACTAGAAACTAGAATGGCAATCATCCACACCTTCAAAATGGAATAATCTCTACTAAAGAAAGATTCTGAATACTGGAATGCATTTTGATGCTGATGCTGATTGACTTCAGCTATACATTTTGTACGTTTAATTAATTTTTCTTGGTCACTCTGAAAAAAGACTTGCTTGTCCCCAAGTTCATCTTAATAGAGAAAAGAGAAAAACAAACTTTGTCTAAAGGAAACTAATTCAAATAAACTTCAGAGAAAGAGGCAAAAAAAAGAAACACAAAGGAAATTTGCATCATATTGAAGACAACTGAATAGAGAATAAAGAAACATAAATACCACTTGGGAAAGTTCTTTATTTTCTTTCTTCTCTGTAGCCAGGTCTTTACTTCAGGTGTTGATTCAGGAGTTGGTTTTGTATGATCAATGGTGTATAAATCCTTGCCTTGTTTCCACAGCTGGTATCTGTCTGGTTGAAACTTCCTCACAAAGACGTCCATGGATATTTTCACCATGTCCCTCCTACAAGTGCACTGCAAGAGAAGTCAGGAATTTATAAGAGACAATTAATGAAATAAGCTGCACTTTGCATTAAAGAAAGTCCAAAATAAAAATCCCACATATGAAAACCAACTCTAATCAAAATTTTCCTTTTCCCCCTCTTCCTCACTTCTTTGGCTGGTAAGGATCATTCAGGAGAAGAAATTATCTGAGCAAATGTGACACACTAGGATTCCACAGAAGTACTTAAGGACACTCCATTGTTTGATTAACTCCTACAGATTAAGACCAAAAAGAAATTATAGCTTGCTTTTTTTCCCCTTCTATTAACTATTCTTCATCGTTTTAAGCATAATATCATGTTGAATCCAGAGACTGCATGCATCTTTAGTGGCATCACAATTTTCTTTTTAAAAATAACTCGGGTAGTATCCACCTGCCCCAAGGTCTCTACAGCCATATACAGTCCTAGCTTTCAACTTGTCAAAACAAAATGCATACATGTACAGTTACAAGTTACAGTTTTACCCAGGTTTTTCTATGAAGATGAAGAAACAAGGAAGAGGTTTAAGGTCTAAAAGAGTGTGTTATAAAAATGCAATCTCACCTTCCATACAATGCAGACCCTAAACTCTTATGCAGTACTTTCCTTATCAGCATTGCTCTAGTCCCTGACTTTAGTTCCCCAAAGAATGTTTGCATTGTTGTTATTTACAAATTATGTATATGAGTGGATTATTTTAGACATATTTGAATAAACTCTTTAATGATGATCATGAAAATGCAGAGGAGTCTCCACTTGGAATACTGTAGATGCTGAGACATCTTCAGACTAAAGTTACTGTGCCTTATGCTACAAAATGCTTCATATTAGGAGACTGCAGGAAGTAAATCAGTATGCCTGCAGCATATAAACTATTGTGGTGGGTTAACCTCGTTTGGCCGCCAGGTGCTCACCAACCTGATCTCTCATTCCTCCTCAGTAGTAAAGGGGGAGAAAATAAGATGAAAAAGTTCATGGGTTGAGATGAGGACAGGAAGATCACTGACCAATTACCATCACACACTCAAACTGAGGAAAATATACTATCTAATGACAATTAATAACAGATCAGGATAGTGAGAAATAAGAATAAAACTAAAAGCAGCATCCCTCACCCTGCTTTTTTTTCTCAGGCTCAACTTTACTCCTGACTCTGGTGTCTGCAGGGCTGTTTCTTTCACATTCTCCTCACTCCTCTCTCTCACAGCTTCTGCACAGTGTGCTTTACCGTTTCTTAAATATGCTTTCCCAGAGGTACCATCAGAGTCACCAATGGGCTCAGCTTTGGGCACCGGTGGGTTCATTTTGGAGCCAGCTGGACCTGCCTCTGTCCAACATGGAGGCAGCTCCTGATCCTTTCCCGCAGAAGCCACTGCTGCAGCCCCCCTCCACTGCCAAAACCTTGCCACGTAAACCCACGTATAGTCTCAAATGGAAACACTTCTAAAGAACTTAGTGTTATATCTAAATTACTCTGTTAAACGGCAACACTGAGATGGTATTTTCTTTCAGGTAAGCAGAGATTTACATAAAAAATTGGCAAATGCATGGCCTGTCCTTCTAGTTTGCCACAGACAGTTTTATCACCCCTTCTAAACAAGGAGGGTGTTCAATCATAGACCATTTGAAAAGCAAAAGGGACTGAATGCAACTATTCTGCTAGCTGGCTTTCTGTGTTCTGGATGCAAATATGTCTATTTCCACCTATGATTTCTAGTCCACCTTTTTCCTCTTGAAAATCGTATGACGTATAATGAAAAGAAGGAATCTGAGATGTATTAAAAATGCTTGTTTTCCTTTCAACATGTCAACATCAGTATATTGTATATCCATAACAATGCCCCCTACTGGGAGACGGAACGGAAAGAAGGAAAAAACTCCAAAACAGAAATTGTAATTTTATGCAGCTGTCTTTAATTATAGTTTTTTACCCAAAATACAATTAGAATTNACAGCTGGTATCTGTCTGGTTGAAACTTCCTCACAAAGACGTCCATGGATATTTTCACCATGTCCCTCCTACAAGTGCACTGCAAGAGAAGTCAGGAATTTATAAGAGACAATTAATGAAATAAGCTGCACTTTGCATTAAAGAAAGTCCAAAATAAAAATCCCACATATGAAAACCAACTCTAATCAAAATTTTCCTTTTCCCCCTCTTCCTCACTTCTTTGGCTGGTAAGGATCATTCAGGAGAAGAAATTATCTGAGCAAATGTGACACACTAGGATTCCACAGAAGTACTTAAGGACACTCCATTGTTTGATTAACTCCTACAGATTAAGACCAAAAAGAAATTATAGCTTGCTTTTTTTCCCCTTCTATTAACTATTCTTCATCGTTTTAAGCATAATATCATGTTGAATCCAGAGACTGCATGCATCTTTAGTGGCATCACAATTTTCTTTTTAAAAATAACTCGGGTAGTATCCACCTGCCCCAAGGTCTCTACAGCCATATACAGTCCTAGCTTTCAACTTGTCAAAACAAAATGCATACATGTACAGTTACAAGTTACAGTTTTACCCAGGTTTTTCTATGAAGATGAAGAAACAAGGAAGAGGTTTAAGGTCTAAAAGAGTGTGTTATAAAAATGCAATCTCACCTTCCATACAATGCAGACCCTAAACTCTTATGCAGTACTTTCCTTATCAGCATTGCTCTAGTCCCTGACTTTAGTTCCCCAAAGAATGTTTGCATTGTTGTTATTTACAAATTATGTATATGAGTGGATTATTTTAGACATATTTGAATAAACTCTTTAATGATGATCATGAAAATGCAGAGGAGTCTCCACTTGGAATACTGTAGATGCTGAGACATCTTCAGACTAAAGTTACTGTGCCTTATGCTACAAAATGCTTCATATTAGGAGACTGCAGGAAGTAAATCAGTATGCCTGCAGCATATAAACTATTGTGGTGGGTTAACCTCGTTTGGCCGCCAGGTGCTCACCAACCTGATCTCTCATTCCTCCTCAGTAGTAAAGGGGGAGAAAATAAGATGAAAAAGTTCATGGGTTGAGATGAGGACAGGAAGATCACTGACCAATTACCATCACACACTCAAACTGAGGAAAATATACTATCTAATGACAATTAATAACAGATCAGGATAGTGAGAAATAAGAATAAAACTAAAAGCAGCATCCCTCACCCTGCTTTTTTTTCTCAGGCTCAACTTTACTCCTGACTCTGGTGTCTGCAGGGCTGTTTCTTTCACATTCTCCTCACTCCTCTCTCTCACAGCTTCTGCACAGTGTGCTTTACCGTTTCTTAAATATGCTTTCCCAGAGGTACCATCAGAGTCACCAATGGGCTCAGCTTTGGGCACCGGTGGGTTCATTTTGGAGCCAGCTGGACCTGCCTCTGTCCAACATGGAGGCAGCTCCTGATCCTTTCCCGCAGAAGCCACTGCTGCAGCCCCCCTCCACTGCCAAAACCTTGCCACGTAAACCCACGTATAGTCTCAAATGGAAACACTTCTAAAGAACTTAGTGTTATATCTAAATTACTCTGTTAAACGGCAACACTGAGATGGTATTTTCTTTCAGGTAAGCAGAGATTTACATAAAAAATTGGCAAATGCATGGCCTGTCCTTCTAGTTTGCCACAGACAGTTTTATCACCCCTTCTAAACAAGGAGGGTGTTCAATCATAGACCATTTGAAAAGCAAAAGGGACTGAATGCAACTATTCTGCTAGCTGGCTTTCTGTGTTCTGGATGCAAATATGTCTATTTCCACCTATGATTTCTAGTCCACCTTTTTCCTCTTGAAAATCGTATGACGTATAATGAAAAGAAGGAATCTGAGATGTATTAAAAATGCTTGTTTTCCTTTCAACATGTCAACATCAGTATATTGTATATCCATAACAATGCCCCCTACTGGGAGACGGAACGGAAAGAAGGAAAAAACTCCAAAACAGAAATTGTAATTTTATGCAGCTGTCTTTAATTATAGTTTTTTACCCAAAATACAATTAGAATTTTCCTTTTTTGAACAACATGTATATACATACATACATACACATCCTGTGCTTAACCTTATTTGAAATAGTGTGTCTCATTCAGAGACTCCAGTCCTTGATCAGTCACAATAAACAGTAACAGAAAAGCAATTAAGATGCTTCTGGAAAGGCACATATATGGTCCACTGTAACATTTTTAACTTCTAAAAATTAAATTTGTAACATAAAGACAAGAAACATAGAATCATAGAATCATAGAATGGTTAGAGTTGGAAGGGACCTTAAAGATCATCAAGTTCCAACCCCCCTGCCATGGGCAGGGACACCTCTCACTAGAGCAGGTTGCTCAAAGCCCCATCCAGCCTGGCCTTAAACACTTCCAGGGATGGGGCCTCCACAACTTCCCTGGGTAACCTGTTCCAGTGCCTCACCACCCTCACAGTAAAGAACTTCTTCCTAATATCTAATCTAAATCTCCCCTCTTCCAATTTAAAACCATTACTCCTTGTCCTATCACTAGACTTCCTGACAAAGAGTCCCTCTCCAGCTCTCCTGTAGGCTCCCTTCAGATACTGAAAGGCTGCTCTCAGGTCTCCCCGGAGCCTTCTCTTCTCCAGGCTCAACAGCCCCAGCTCTCTCAGCCTATCCTCA
>VZSF01009818.1:24932-35840 GCA_013398295.1 Chionis minor | reverse complement strand
TTCAGGTGGTCTCGAACCTGATCTTCTCCTACTGTGGGCAGTTCTCCATTCTCAGAGCCCCTGGTTTTACCTACTGTGACTTGGACAGTGCAGTTAGAGCCCTTGCCAGTGAAGACTGAGGCAAAAAAGTCATTCAGTACCTCAGCCTTATCCATATCCTGGGTGGCCAGGTCTCCCGTTTCCTTCCGGAGAGGGCCCACAGCCTCCCAAGTCCTGCCTTTTCCCCTGACATAGCTATAGAATTTTTTCTTACTGTCTTTGATGTCCTTGGCCAGATTCAGTTCTCTTAGGGCTTTCGCCTGCCTGATATGGTTCCTGGCCACTCAGACAGTTTCTCTGTATTCCACCCAGTCCACCTGTCCTTGCTTCCACCCTCTATAGGCCTCCTTTTTGATTTTGAACTTATACATTGGGTTTTCTCTCCATTTACACACAAAGTCCTTGCATATTCAGGCCATTCTGCTACACACCAATTAGAAATGGTTGTTAAAACAAAAAAAATTAGGGTACTGCTGTTTTTGCTGTTAGACACCAAGACTTTCAGTCATTTGGAAGAAAATTATTTAGGTCAACACTGAAGTATCAAAGAAGAAAATCAATGAAGAAATAAAATTTCTTCTATGATGGAATGACAATAATATATGAAAAGACTCGAATTATGTCTAAACAAGGCACAGAATTTCTGTCTTTCAGTAACCTTTTACCAGTTTTCACTAGATTTTAATAGCACTACTGCAAATTACTCAGGCAAGTGTTAGAAATAACATAGAATTTTTTAGATGTTTCATAAACATATGCTTCCAAGTAAAAAGTAGTGGAGAAACATCATGCTTAACAGTATTGCTGCTTGCCTGAAAACAAAAAAGACAAGCTTCTGGGTATTAAAAGGTGGAAATACTTGGAAGTATCATACCAGGAAATGACAGTAGGTATGTTCTGAAACCCATTTCTACTCATACTCCCTAAAATTAGCCAAGGGAAAAAAAAATAAAACGTTGCTTTGATGAATGATCTGGAGGAATTTTTGTTGCTCTTGGTAGTGGTGGTGACGGTTTTTAAGGGGTTTTTTCTTCATTTCCCATTTGACTGACTTGTAGCAGACAGTTATATGGCTTCCTGCTACCCAGACAAAAGTGACTGAAGGATTCTCTCTAAAGCAAAACTAAATGTCATTCTGTTGAAGAAACCTCTAGGGAGAGACACAAAAGGGACGTGCCACTGTCTACTCAAATACTCACAGTGATAATTTCATGGATCACAATAATTTTGGAAGCATCTTTTAATATTTTTTAAAGTAAATGCAAAACCAAAGTTGTCGGATCACCATACAGCTGATATTGCCATATATAAACATTGGAGCCTTTTCATTGGAAAGAATTATTTTCCATATGCAGCAGAAATAGTCTGAAACATATTATTGAATCAACAATTAGCATGACAATCAGAATACTTAAGGAACAGAGCCTTCTCACAATTCTTTGATATTACTATTGACGTCATCAACATCATCATTACTATAATTTATTCTGTCATAAAGATACAGCTTGGACGTATGCAATTCAAATAGCAGCTATTAGTAGCTGCAAAACTTTATAGCAAAGAATTGGAAGAAAAATGTTTCAGCAACTTTAATTAACTGGTATAACTAAACGTGAGATATACTATTAATATGAGAAAATTACCTAGGAGAGACATAATCAGCCAGAAGATTTTTTCCAAACACTTGCTATTTGTGAATGGAAAAAGAATAATTATTTTGTACATCACCCCCCCCCCCCCCACGCCACCCACCCCCCCCAAAAAAAATAAAAGTTAAATTCTTCCCATTTTTAACTCTGATTCAGGATAATTTAAAGGAATGTAACAAGTTTCTAGGCTCCTGCATAGAAGTAGACACATACTTGAACACCTTTTAAAATAGAGGCATTTTTTTCCTAACCGCTCTCATTGAGGTAATTGTAGAATTCATATTGACCCATGAATATCTACGCTAGTACCTTAGAACAGCTCCTGAAAAACATTTTATACCATTATGAATCAAGTACATGTCTTTCTAATACTCTATCATTAATATTAAGCTCTTCCATCACACAGAATCACTGGATTTTTAAAATTAACATAAATATATTCACTTTGTAGAGAGTATCATGTCTTGCTGCAACGGAAAGTAAACAGATTATTTACCTTATTATTTGACTAGTAGAAGGGAAGGAGTATTTCTTAGTAGCACAGTTCTAAGCACAGAAGTGTATATGTTGGTTGGACTCAATGATCTTAAAGATCCCTTCCAACCTAGACAATTCTATGATTCTATATCCAGAGTCAAGTCTTTGTGATTTGTAGTTTTCTTTTTCAGTTCAGTGACATGTATCTGACGACGTACCTTCTAAGATGTCTTTATCCACAAAAACATCTTCTCAAGCTAAACATCAGTTGTCATACTCCAGTGTTACAATGTTGAACACATTAAGACTGAAAAATCTGAAGGATTTTGGACATTTTGCACTTAGTATTGGATTTTGTTAATTAAAATATGATTTTCACTGTATCTGAAATCTACTTTAGCTAAAATTCTTCTGAAGTACCAATGTGAAGGACAGTAGTAGTACTTTGTTCATTTTTGTCCTTTTTTTATATAATCATTTCAAAATAAAAGAGGCACCTAATTCATGATGCAACTGCACACTGTAGGTAAACTCATTTTCTACACACCTGTGAAACAGCATGCATGAGAGTAACAGCCAAGAGAAACCAGGAAACGTTCTCTTCTTTGTTAAGAGAGAATGGATTTTTATAAAACATAGAACAAACCAACGAATTAGCAGAATAAGACAAGTATTTAGCTGGTAACCTTCTTTATACCCTATGTTAAACATACACTAAAAATCATCTAATCAAGCTATTTTTCACTGATGCACCTTCCTAATGGCATATAATTATTAAAAATTTCTTCATGGCACAGTGGCAATGATGTACTTATTGGAGAGAGACATTCTAAATATTTCAGATTCTTCTTAACTTCAACTGCATTTAATATATTGAGTATTTCACCCACCATATTCCACTCTCTTGCAGTACTTTATATGACTCATGTTCAAACAACATAAAAAATGTTTTTTGATAAACAACGTTTTTAAAGGTGCTGCAACTGGAACTGCTTCCTGCGGACCACCTGTAGAAGAAGTGCTTAATAGGTACTGTTTGTTAGGAGGACAGGATTTAATAAATCCTCTTAACAATAACCATTTCTTTGCTATGGAATCTGGCAGTGATATGTTTTCACGCTGACCTTCTGACAACTTGTAGGCAGTGTTGCAGAAACCTTTGATATCAGTTAGCCGTCTGTGCAAGCTTCAATAAAGCAAGCCTTCCTTTAGTAAGTCTTAGGGAGTACACTCACTTTTCCCTGACACACGCAGTCACACACAACAGAATACAAATTCAAAACACCAGTCTTTGTCAAGGTTCTTTTAATACACATTCCACAATGTTTTGGGTAAATAACAGAAGAAAATATTTCTAATAAATTCATTATTTGTATTCATATATGCATAAGAAATAGTCTGTAATATTTTAAAATTAATCCAATATTTAAATAGTGCATGACAAAATATGTGGGTTTCTTCTTGATTCCTATTTCCAATTTGTTTCAAACTTACACATGCCACCTACACATTCCTACACAAAAAAAAAAAAAAAAGACTCAATTTATATTATCTAGAACGGATGCCACCAGTACCAGACGCCAAAATGTGGCTGGTTTTCTCCAATTCCTTTGAAACCCCGGCAACAGAAACAGTGTGATAGCACACAGCTGAAAGAAGCCCATCTTTCCTTAAATGTTCCACCTCTCAGCCCTTCTTTCTCTTTATCTGTCTGTTATGTCAGTTTCGGGGGCAGGGAAGCAAAATCTTTGCAATACATGCTGCCACACTTGATGCAGTGCAAACTATCATTGCCCACAAAGCTCAACCCTTTTGATTGCAAGTAAAATATTTGAAAGGATCTCTCTGTGAGACACTTGTTTAAGGTTTGCTGCTGGTTTAGGGGTTTTGGGGGGGTTTTGAGGGGGTTTTTTGGGTTTGTTTTTTTTAACATACCTTGAAAATAATTCCTTGAGTTTCCACAACTATATTACCTTTGTTCACCCTATTACCATAAATCCCCTACTGTTATATTTACTGGCACCACTCTTATCCCTTGGAAGACTTATTCATTACCTATTAACCTTTTTTCTCTTCATTCTGATTTTACTCTGTATTTCTAGCCCAAGCTCTTCTCCTCTTTCACTCAGATTCACTTCTCCATCCATCCCTGAAGGCGCATACACAGAACCCCTTTGCCTGGAGCCTTTACCCTTCTCCTAGCTCTGCATTGTTTCCTTTCTTAGTGCCTTTGGACTGCATTTCCTCAGATTCAGAAAATGAAGGCTTCTGTTCCTTAAGCTGTCTTGTAATGCTGTATTTTAAAACAAAAGGGTTCTGACACTCCCAAAGTCATAATTTATTGCAAAAAAATTAATTAGGCAATAGCTAATACAGGCCCATTACCGTGTCATTCCTCATCTTGATTACACAAATTCCATCGTCATTATCATGGATTTACTTACCGAAAGTTTACTACTATCAAGCATTAAAAATGAATTCACGAACAACCAAAGTACAGCAATTCCAACCAATTACATATATCCTTAGCTCATTAATTACAGCAAAGGGTTAGTTGTAACATATTGCAGGTAAGAAGTCAGTATAACACGAAGGCTAATAAGGAAACGTTCCTTCTCTATTTCAAATAAACTCAAAAGAAAATCAATAGGTTATCAGTTTGAAAACTCTATTCCTACACACCAGTTTGGAAAACCCTCAAATTAGAACTCCACATACTGCAGATCAAAAGGGGTTCTGGGAAGACGGACACAGATATACATCTGGTATGAGTAGACAGGCTCAGGAATAAGAACTTTTTCTGTTATTTTGGAGCATTGCTTACTGGCTAAAATAAACTGTTATCTCCACTGGATCATTTAAGACCATTTTCTGGCACAATCAATATATCTCTGCATCACTACTAATCTTACTAAGGATTATGTTATTACAATGTTATTCCAGCAAGTCAAATTATTATCAGAAATTTCAGAAGTCTTCTCTAAGTTTAGGTTCAGATTTAACAGTAATTGAAGAAGGACGGTAATCTAACCAGATGAATATAGATGCACTTTTTTCCCCACAACAATTTGAATTTTACAGAGCTCCAAACCTAGCTGCCATTATTAAAAATTATGATTGCATTTACATGTAATAATGTGCACAGACAGATCATGTTGAAAACTAAATACTAAATTAAATACTAAATACTTAAATCACGACTCATCTAAAGCTTTAGAACTGCTGAGCATTCTTCAGTTTTGCCTCTGAAGCACAACACAGAAAACACAGTGATTTGCCCTTACAGAAATAAAATGATAAATAACTTTTTAAAGTTCAGAAATATTTTTTTCTAAACATTTTGAAGATGTTCTAAAATGTCAAGACACATTTTTCTCAGGTTTCACCTTTTAGCATCTAGAACATGGTATTAAGGGATGTTAAAAACAGAAAATTAATGTTATCAATGGTAAATCATAGTACATAATGACTGCTGCCTGGGGGAAGGAGAGCAAAGTAATGAAATTACAATCAGAGGGAAAAGCTGTGGCCAAGTCTCATGTGAAGCTTGTATAACACCAACTCTTTAAGTTTCTCTTTGGCATATGATAAATTCTTGCAAAAGCTTGGCTCAGTTTTTTAAGACTTAGATGCCCAAAATTCACCACACGTGTACATACTGTACCTTCTGTAAATGCTGAGTCAACCACTGTTTTGTTTATATACCAATAACCTCACTGCTCCAATTGTCAAATGTTATTCTTAACTGAAAATTCACAGAGGATAAGAACTACAAAAATTATCACCTAAGAGATTTATTCCAGATTGTGAATCTACTAAATCATTTTTTGGCCAATATGAGTTTATCTCTCTCAAAGACATTTCATTTGTACTCTTGATCAGCAAAGCAGAACAATATTTGGAAAACCTACACACCTTCCAACATATAATAAAAAAATCTATAGTTCTATACACCTTCATTACAGGAATTTCAGAATGCTTTGCAAATATTGCTGTTTCTTCCTGTTAACTGAGAAGACCACCACAAAAAGGCTTGTTTCTCAAGGTCACAAGACAAGCCACAGTCAGAACTGATACTAGAATATATTTGAATTTCAGTTCCCTGCTCCAGATATTACACCTTATTTCTAAACTGAACAGAGGAAAAGAGAATGATTTTCCCAGATCTTAAAATAACCTTTTTTTTCCAGGCTCTCCTACTATCCCAATTCTATTACAGAAAAAAAAAAAAACAAAAAGGGCAGAAAAATATTAATGAAAAAAATTATTATATAGTCCTACCATAATAAACCCTCAAAAATTTCAAATAATCTGCAGCTATCTGTTTATGTAACTCACCCTTTAACAAAAGATAGAAAGGAAAGAAACTGTAGTTATGCAATGTTCTACCACTATTTAAATCCAAACTAAGTAAGCAATGAAGCACTGCGATATTTAAAAAAACACCAACAAAAACAAACCATACTACCAAAAAAAACCCAAAAAACCCCAAACCAAAAAAAAACGAACAAAAAACCAAGAAAATCCCCCCAAAATTGAAAAAAATCCCTCCCCGACCCTAAAAAAAAACAGGCAATCCTGACAGAAACAATGCAAAGAAAAAGTACCCAATTAGAACAAAGTTCAAAAGTAATATTTTATGTCTGTGTGGATGCTGTGTTGACAAGTTAAGAGCAGAGGTTTTGTGACACAGGTTGTCTAGGTTTGGGAAGGAAGGATAGGATGAGAAAGCAGCAAGGATGTCAGTAAGACAGAAACTGCAAAATCCTCTACAACATTTTCCCCTCAAAAATACAAGCTGTATGGAAAACCCATCAGAAGTTACCCTGTTCAGACACTGACACACTTTTACTATAAGTCATCTTGCAGGCCTATGAACAGAACCTCTCAAATGTTCCTACCAGCGGTACTGAAGTAGCAAGTTGAGCACGGTAAACAAGTAACTACACTAAAAGAATGGGATCTACTCACAACCCGACTCTGACAGTCAGTATCTTGGATCACTGGGCTCAACTCTTAAATTAGGCAAATATATAACTTGAATACAAATATGGTCTGAATCAAAATAGTGGAAACAGAGCATTATGTATTTCACCTGCCACAAAGAGGAAACAGTAGCTGAACCAAAAAAAAATAATAAAAATGCATTAAGTATGCATTCAAAATAGGGTGAAACTACCCCTAGACATTTTTGGAAGAAATGGAATATGTTTCTGTTGACTAAAGCTCTCATACAAAAAAATAGACTCACTGATGCGAAGCAAAAACCCTTCTAGCAAGCACTGGCTTATCAACAAATACATCACTGTCACTGAAGATCCTAGAGAAACATCTGCCAATAGTCATGGAAAATTGAACCCATTCCTAGAAATTATGAGTTTCCAGCTAACAAATATGGTAGACAAACAGAAAGGCTCACTAGAAACACAGCTTATATTCAAATTAAACTCCTAATGACAAAAAACAAAAACAAAACAAAAAAAAAAAAAGACAGACTATTCAAAGCAATGGAATTTCCTTCAACTCAAGTGAAGGAAAAAAAAAGGAGGAACGTTGACAATGCCAGGCCCTTCTGGCCCATAGTTTCTAAAAGAATAATAATCAGATGAAGATGATGACCAACATTCCTCTTGCCTCAGATAATTCGCCATGCCCTAGAGTTGGGAAAACAAACATTGCGTCATATTGCCGCAGTGATGATGGTTCCTACACTGACAACTATGGATATAAGACAAGCACTTTTCCAAAAAAGATCTAACAATTCCATTCCAGCGGTGACCAAGCTTTTCAGAAATCAGTAAAAACAAAACACGCTAATTCTGCAGCTCTATCAGATACAACTATTTAGTTTGTTTATATGTTCATCAGCCCATATAGGAAAACGAGAGTTAGAGCAAAACAAATGTCACAAAATGTTACAATAGGTAAGAATGAATTTTTAAACTAGTATATGGAGGTCAGTGTGAAGCATGCAGACTCAGTGGTAGATAAGAAATTGAAAACCATTTAGTAAGGTACCAGAATTACTTGCCATGTCTTTGGTTCAATACATTTTACTAAACCAGTCTATAAAAGGACTGCCCTTAATCCATTAGCTCTTAGTCTCACAAAAGTCCTCCAAGTACCAGTATTACCTGCAATAAAAGTACTGACTTGCCATTAGCCTATTCAGAAGTAGGCTAGATGGTCAAATTATTGATCCAAGAAATACATGGTAGCATCAAAGACTGCACAGACAATAAAAAACATATACATTTGAAAAACAATTTTTCTGATGTTATTCTGAGATTCACTTTGTAAAGCATTACATAGGACTGTGTTTTGCCACAGAGTTAATACAGAATTAGAAAAGTTTGGTACTGCAGAGCATTATTACCATATAGCTCTGGATGCTAAAAGAAGTTTAGAACCAAAACCTGCGCAGCCATGTAGAGCAGACAGCCCAACACATCCACTGTCTTTCTCACGCACTCATACATCCACACAAGATCTCCATCCATCCTCTGAAGCTGGGAAGGTGGTATGAACAGAGATCAGTTGCATGTGGTTGCAAAGCATGAACGTATCGCTACTTCCTTGGCTAGGTGACTGCACAATTAATCTGTTTATACCCGCTTACACCATATACCACCAGAACTCCTTGGCACTAGGAGGCTGTGAAGAAGTATGTTCAAAAGTTTTGTCTTCATCAGTAACTAGTCTTGGATGATTCCTGACATGCCCACTGTGCTTAAACTAAAACCTCTTCACTGTGCTTTAGTATTTTAAATCCGCATACAATTAAACATATGCTAATTGGCAAACTTTTTAAAACACTTTTCTAATATGGATAAGACAAAAGGCAGTATAAAAGAAGACAGAAGGCGTACTAACTTCTCTAACAAGCGTTATGACACAGTAAGAGGAACTTGCCCAAAATGTTACCAAATGCTCATCATTTGTAGCAAGTACATTCAAAAGGCATCGCACAGTTATGATGACTTTGTTCTTATCAAACAGTATGCTTAGTTTAGTTTTTTTTCCTTTTTCTTTTTTTATTAAACAGAATGCAATAAGGAATATGTGTCATTTTATCATTATTCATTTTGGGTGGGTGTAGAAGATAAAAGGATCATTTAAGATCTATATGCCTTCTTTCAATAATTACTATCTAAAGTAATCAGAATTGCCATCAGCCAATTGTTCCTTATGTTTTGACAAAAGATCAGGATTTTGCTTGTGAGAGAGTGGCAATATGATGTGTTGCTTATTGAATTTTTCTGACAAATGAATAGGAGATATTTTCCCACAACACTGCAGGGAGATCGTGGTCATTTAACGCCAGCCAGCAACCAGGACCATGCAGCTGGTCACGCAGTTCTCCCTCCAAGAAGGTCAGGGAGGAGAGGGAGAAAAGGAGGGAAAAGGAAAGGAGAAATAAAACAACCTTGTGAGATAAGATAAAAAGTTTAATAGAACAATAACAGAAAAGGGGAAATAACAATAATAATAATGGTAATATAATACAAGTCACTCTCAACACCCCGTGAATTGGTTGCCCAGCCTGTTCCAAGCAGTGATTACAGATTCCTGCCCCACAGCCAAGCCCCATTTATATACCTAGGATGACATCTATGGTAAGGAATATTCATTTGGCCATTCCATTGTTCTGTCTATGCTCCTTCCCAGCTACTACAGGAAGCTGAAAAAAGTCCTTGAAGTGTATAAACACCACCTAGTGACATGTAAAACAATATGCATTTTTGACATTCCTTTCATATCAAACCTGAAAACAAGCAACCATTAGAAAGAAAAGCAACTCTATCCCAGCTGAAACTGGGACAGAGATAAAGAATTTCTGTAGTCATAAAGTACAATATAAACTAATGAAGCTTCTAGAGGCTAAAGAAAAATACGGCTAGCTTTCTGTGTATTGTGCCCAAAATCTAGGATAAATAGTTCATTAAGAGTAGCTGTTTCATCTTTTCAAGAGTCAGGTAATCAGATTTACCTCTTCATAATCAGCTCATGTAGGATATTAAATATGAACATTTTTAACTGCAAATTTTGAGTGAGCATAAAAACCTAAATACTGCATTTCTGATCCTGCCATATCCTTAAGAATATTTGGTTTAATCAGAGACACAAGACTTTAAGTATGGAGTTCACATTACTGTGGTTCCTATTTACAAACCATAAAATGTATTCTTTTAATGATTTTTAGTTCGTTTTAAAAACATGCATTTATTACATCTGAAATAAATACAATTGCTATTGAAATTTAAAGGCTGTTACTTCATAGAAATATCTTCTTTGCATTTCATGCAAAAGAATATTGTGTTACACACCTTTTGCTCTTTACAGTAGGTTTGCATTTGGCAGAGAAAGGACTGATAAGACCGAACAAATGGTCCTGTATGATACTCCAGTTGCTTTTTAAGCTATGAAGAGCCTACTACTTAGACAGAACATGACCGAAGAGTGAGAGAGATTTTTGCATCAACTCTGCATTAAATTCCAACAGTCTCATACATTTCTATGAGATGTTCTACCCACGCTTGCAGCTAGCCTGAAATCTATCATAATAAAAGCTGGTATCACTTCCACAGGCTGGCAGGCAGTAACGACCAATCTAATGTAATTCAACCCCATTCTGACCAACTGTATTTCTGGTTTCAAAAAACTACATTTGTACATTTCATACAGTGACACCAAAAAAAAAAAAAAAAAAAAAAAAGGGGTAAAAAAAAAAAAAAAAAAAAAA
>VZSF01009818.1:0-24917 GCA_013398295.1 Chionis minor | reverse complement strand
AAAAAAAAAAAAAAAAAAAAAAAAAGGCTGTAAATATAGACATGTAAAATGAAATCACTATATGTAGTTCTTTTATTTATGCCTTGAAAAATGCCTTCTTGTTATGATCTATTAACTGTTAAGAAGAAAACCTACATAAATATGCTTTACATTCATAAATATGTTCTTTAGGAAAAAAAGAAAAAAATTGCGAACAACAGTAGCTTTCCATTAAGAAGTGGAAAAGCCTTTTTTCCCTGGTTGTTTGACAAAGTAAATTGAAGTGGGAAAACTAGGTTCAAAAGAAGAGAAAAAAAGACCAATATGAAATAGTATTCTAATTCTATATTAAATACATTTTAGATAGATTCAGAATTACAGAACTGAAATATTGTAATCAACACAAGCCGTATTCTGCTTTTAAACACTTGCACTAAAAAAGTAATTTAACTATGTGTGTAATCAGATAGTTAAAAACATTTCAATCCAAGCGAACTACCTTAGTGTAGTACCCAACTTAGAGTAGAAGAATCAGAATTTGTTATCCGTTTCCATCATTTTTAATAGAGCTTTTCCTTACTTGCTGCATATCTAAAAAGCTACCAATATTTAATTAAATAAAATAACAGCTTACACTCTATAATAGTTCTAATTAAGAATCTCAACTCTAGAAACAGAATTGAGTTCAATTTCAATGCAGTGTCCAGATTTCTGGGTATTTCCACTCCATTTTGAACAACTGATGATGGAAGTGAAATTCTCAGTTGCAATGCCTAAAACAGACGACCTGCTATCTTGATGTTCACTCATGTGCATTCAAAAATAAAGTGATGCTTCCTTGCGGACCTTCATGAGTTTAGGTAATACAAGTCTATATGCTGATTTCCAGGAGCCTGCTCTGTAAGTTCACGTCTGGCATTCTAACATGAACAAATTTTATATAACCCTCAAAGAATCATCAGTCTCATTTGATCCAGGCAAAAGTTGTAATTATGTCCTTATGTTAACATGTTTTTTTCCCAGAAGTAAAGATTGATGTTAAATTAAATGTCTTGATGGCACAACCAACAGGACAAGAAATTAAACTATGCAGAGAATAGAATATATAAATATCTTCAGTAAAGGATGGAAATGACTACAGAATTTTTATTCTTCTTCTAATATTTTTTCCTTATTCTCTGTTAAACATATGTAAGTGTTTTAAGTTGAAATTCTAGAAAATACCACTTCAAAGTTTTTTGTTCAGTGTGGGTCTCTGAATACTTAATAGGGTTATTTTTTATTTATATTGCATGTGATAAGACCAAATTAGATCATTAAATTTTAACATTCCATAGAGGAATGATAATGGTTTTCTGATGATGTCAGAATAGTTAGTATAAAACTTTTGTGTTTACTTTTCCAGTGAGATCAGCATCTTATTTTATTGTGCAGATGTCACTTTACCAAATTATTATCAGATTGTTCCATCTTTAAGTAGATAATTCTATGCCATATGTTTGTGTAGGAATTAAGATTCTTGCACTGGAACATACCATATTGTGCTCTCTCACTAAAATACAGTTAAAGAATTAATGCTTAATAGACACACGCAGTGAACACTAAACCTGCCGCTGGGAAGGACGTGACACAAAAAGGGGAACATTACTTGATGTTCTTTTCAACTGTAACCAGCCCTACTGGAAAAGAACTAGTAATTTAAACTCAAGACTTGTACAATCACGAAATCACAACAGGGAAGATAGAGGGCTTTGATAAGTTGCCTCTAAGATTATCTATCTTCTGAGAAAATGCAAAGTTTCTTCAGCTTCTGTTGACTTAAATGGAAGCTAAGGATGCATCATGTCTTGCCGAATGAGTAGCTTTGTGAATAGAGACACTAAGGGGAAAGCAAAACTGGCTTCAAGAGAGTTACAAACAAAAGAAAATGTAAGTTAAAAGAAATTATAAATAAAGACTGCAACCTGAGTGAGAAATGTTGGGGTTTTGATCCAAATTCATCACAAGCATATGTGAAATGTTCGTGTTACAGGAAAAAATAGTAGCAAGACAACTTCTAAAAAGAGGTATCTTAAGATATCTTAAAATCATTTTTCTGTGAAACATTTACTCATCATATACCACATCTACTACCCTGTATACTCTAAAAAGGCAAATGGTAATGACCACTTCCAACTTCTTCACCATTACATACAAACAAATATAGAAGGAACCACAATGGATTTACTTTATGCTATGTCTTCTTTCTCAAGGATAACATTCTTAAGGAAGATGACAGCTGCAGTAAACAGAGCTGCTAAAAAGCTCTACCAGTATTCACATATAGTATCAAGTGGAATGAAAAAAATCACCTAACAAAAGGCCTGCAATTACCACAGAAATTTCCACAAATAATGTCTTTTGCTAGGTACCTACCAAATGAGGTCTGTATCATGAGCATTATTTCCTTCCAATGTTTATTTCTTTCAGGCTGATTATAGGGGAAATTGGAAAAATAAAGAAAAAAAAGATACCAAGAACTATACTGTAAGTATTAAAAGCCCTTTTACTTAAAGACACACTAGCTACTTTTCCTATTTTTGTAAGGACAGCTTTTAAGCAGGTTGAGATTTTATTACTGCTCCTTTTCTGGGGATTGTAACAAGCAATATTCCAGTTTGAAGTAAGTAAACCCATGTGGTGCTAATGACAAAATGAAAGCAGAATCAAGATGGCTTTTTCTGTTGCACAAGAACTAAAAGCTTCTTTTTTTTGCCCTTTCTTGTTCTCCTGCTCTGTGGCCAGTCTAGTCCGCAACAGGAACTCAACATTCATCTCTGGGGAAAAAAAAAAAAGCCTAATTCATTCCTGCCATATGCTTTTGCAGTTCTAGTTTATGTCCATAGAATTGCACCTATACCACATTATCTCTTTCCCCACTCGACCTACCAGGTTGCCCACTCTAATATTAAGAGCAGAAAAATTATTTTGTTATGTCTTTCTAAACTATTTTTGCAGGATCCCAATCTAGAACTTCCACCAGGCACAAAAATTTCATTGTGATACTAGCCAAAATATATTCATAGGTTGCCTATGTGATTTATTTGTATTTGTACTGGGGTGATCACTTTCACACCTGTAATGACAATGTTTCTAAACCCACTAGGTCTGCAAGAGAACCAGAGGATTTGGTTACCCACAACTCAAGTTCTGTTTGACGCCCTGGACCCATTCAACAGACATAAAAATGATGCCTACAGGGAGAAAAACAGAAAGCTAAAACAGAGTTATATATAGAACTGCTCTTGTTTCTCAGTCCTACTTCTCTGCCTGTGCTATCCATTCTACTCTGCTCTAGCCAATGAACAAAGTTTTTTTTAAATTTGCTTTCAAAGAAGAATCCTCCCTTTTCAACAGCTTTTTCAATCAACTTCTGGAACGTAAGTGATCAGAATTGCATACTCTTTCAGTTGAGTTTTACTATGGCCTTCTACAATGGCGGTGATGCTTTTGTATCACTAGTACGAAATCAAAGAAAGTTGTTAGTGATACTACGCACACTTGTATTTCTTTTATTCAATAACATCCTGTAGGGTTCTCCCAGTTATAAGCTAAGTAGACGCAAGTTCTTGGTGGTACTTCATCATTTCTAAGTGACGATGTCCCAGCTGCCAGCAGCTGTTCCTGTTGCTCACATGCTAGAGGACCATCTTTTTAAACCACTAAAAAAGCAAACAAAATTGAAGTATTTGACACTGCGGTGGCTAGCATATGTCCACCAGAAGCTGTGCCACAGCACTCTCCTATAAATGCAACAATATCACTTAGGACTAAGAGACATTTTTCTCCACATTTGCGAAGATACACACACTAGGGGTGTGACAGGATTGCACAGTTGCAGGGTAACAATTTAGTAAAAAGCCTGTCTCTCTCAAGTAAAAGGCTCTGGTTTCAGCATTTTAAAACAGCAGTGGCTAATTTATTCATCAAAAGCAATATAAGAATAATTTTAAAATATCCAGTGAGGCAGTCCCACTACCACCACTCCACACCCTCTCAGGCCCAGACTTAATTCATGGTTTAAATACTTGTGCTCAAATTTTCCTGCCCCTCCAGCTGACTTGTCTGCAATCCGTTCCTCAAAAAACTTTATTTGCTCAAGTGGCATTCCTAGGTTTCTGGGTAACAGAAGTTTCTGCAAACTTGGAAAGTGGCAACTATTTTGCATTTGAATAAAATGAGAAACAGAGAATAGATTTGTAATAATTACAGGCAAAGTGATCTGTCTCAGGTTTTTCTGCTTCACCTAACAGGACTTTATCTCTTGTGCATCCTGAAAGTCCATGATTCTCACAGTGTGCTAGCCAACAGAGAAGACGATGCTTAAATCTGTAACTGAGCTCAAACCATGCGCTATAACTAGTTGGCCTGTCTGCAAGTCTTTGTTTCAGGATCTGTGACCAGTAATTAATACAGCCTTTCACAGCTCTTTTAAACCAAAAAAAGGTTTTAATCTTAAAGGAACACATAACTCTGAATGAAAAACAATGCTTAAACAACAAAAATTTTCCATGGGTATTTTTCTTCCACAAGCTTAGACCAATTGCCTCAGATTATGCATTCAGTCACAATCTCTACATCTGCCTGTTTATCTGCAAATAATTCTTAGACGTCTTCCAGACAACAATACTTTTTTAACCATTTCAATTGTCTGAATTAACCTCCCCAAGCCATTGCAAGTAAATACATCATTATGAGCTAGGCTTGGAAGAAATGCTTTCTCAATTAAAATGCGTGCATTGTTACTTACCCTGACAACTGGGAGATGTAGAGTTATTTAACCATAACAATAGCCTCACAGTAGCTTCTTTAACAAACTTGCTATTGAATTACAATATTGTCTATGCAGAACATTTCCAACACAGTCACAGGGCAATCTTTTTGCTGCAACACCGGGTCTCACACACTGGTACCGAGCTGCTCTGCATGTTTTACAGGTCTCGGTTCAAACACAAACTAAAGCCACTCATGCCAAAACCACACTCTCTATTCAAAACACTTTCTTCTCTCTCCATGTACATAGCACAGCAAGGTGCATGTGCACAACATACACAGCACCACCATTAACCAGGTGATACACATTATGAAAGTTAGCAGTTACACATGACAGGAAGACTTTAACATTTACCTTGTTGCCAGGTCTTGAATTTTTTTTTTGTATATTACAACATGTTCTTCAACAACACCAGTTAGTTTCCATGATTTTAATGTAAAATAGTAAATCCTCCACAGATCAATTAATTGTTTCCACAGAACTTTGATGGCAATTTTGAAATAAAATCAAGATTTTAATAAATAGGGAGTAAAGGTGTTGTGTCTTTAAATACATTACATTCTCAACAATGTCGAGAATACTTTCAATCTGTTGAGAATGGTCTTTCCTAGTTTATGGTGATTAATTGTCAATTGATTAAAAAGATGACAACACATTCTAATACACTAGAACCAATACACATTCTTAAAATCTCACCTACTTACAATATCACATTACTTTAATCTAGGATCCTATTTATAGAAGAAAGCGACAAATTGGGGTAACCTGCATCAAGAGGTGTAAACATTACTGAGAATCACTCTGAATTGGACAAGTAACTATAGTATAGAAAAAGTTGAAATGATGTAGTTTATACTGAAACAGAACATAAAATAAAAGGGAAATTGCAATTCAGTATTTTTAAAAGACATTCAGCTTGACCTTCTTTACAGTAGCTCAGAAACCACTGCAAAAGAAAATGCTACCACCCCACAGCCAAATTCTCATTACAGATTTTTATTTTCTTTGGCTTTCATGCTCCAGTTTTGCCACTATTAAAAGATTCAGAAACAGTTGAGTGTAACTGTGACTTGGTCACGATTGGCAGCAGAATCTTCTGTTAATCACTGCTCTATCCAAAGGTACTCAGCTTGACAGAAAGTACGGCTAGGAACTTGTTCAAATTCCATCGATAAAAATATTCTTAGAAAAGGGAAGACAGGCACATGGAAGACTGATTAAAAAGCATAGACCAAAGACATTCATTCATACTTCCACCCTTGAATGCTCAGACTTACTTAAAGTCACTTAGAAATTTCCAGGTAATATTTTCTGTTTCAGGAAATCATCAGTGCTTATCGGGCCATCACCCAAAGGAACCTAAACACATACAAATGACAAACTAGCTTCCTCTGCAGTTTGACCAAGGAATGTGTCATCGTACTTATGCAGTGAAAGTGAACAGTGCTGCTCAATGAAATCAACTATTTTTTTAAGCACTCCTAGTGGTATTTGTAACTCTGTCATCTGTAACAAGGTAAAATAAACAGATACTATTGAATATATAATAAAAGTTGATCACCTACTCAAACATGGAAGAATGCCATTTTTCCTAATATCAGTTAGTGTGCAATAATGACATTGTTTCTACATATACTGTGAAATATTGGCAATAAATAGAGGTAAGGTTATTAACATGCAGTATTTGTCTGATCTGCTACATATTACAAATCTTATATTCCACTCATCCAGTTTTGTAGGGGCATGGCAGCACTCTTAATGGACACTGTTAAAGTTCGATAGTTAACACCCAGATTGGGAAAATACAACATGGTACATCGATGGCATGCTTTACTGCCCCAGGTTTAAGCCACCTGCCAAACAAAACAAAAACCCACCATCACCCCCTCCAGGGGAAAAAAAAAACCAACCCCAAATAACAACAACAACAAAAAAACCCAAACCAACAAAACAAACAAAAAAACCCTACCACAACAGCACCATTCACTTCATTTTGGAAGACGGAATTTTTTTTTAATAGGGTGTCTTGAACCTTTATTTAAGTAACACAGAATAGAAAACAAAGGTGTCTTTACTATCTCAAATACATAAAATCAAGCCCTGTGTTTAAGACCATGGCTGAACAGCTATTTTCTTTGTCATTACTGAAAAGTATCAATTAACAGACTGCACTGATAAGTGAAGAATATTACGTAAAAAACAACCCACAAAATAGATGTCCTACAGCCATAATTTTCAAGGAAAATAAATATCCTGGTGTGCCAAGTAACTGGAACTCTACTGTCAGTAACAGAGTATGAGATATGCTCTGGGTTGGACTTCAAGTCTTTATTAAAATGTATTATCTTTACTTTTTACATAACTGCCCTGTTAACATATTTCCTTTTTTAAGGAATGAGGAAGCACAGCACAGAACACAGACTTCAGGAGAGCAGACTTCAGCTAAGTGAAGGAACTGGTAGATGGGATACCAAAGGAGGCAGCTCCAGAGGATAAAGGAGTGCAGGAAAGCTGGCACACATTTAAGGAAAACATCCTCCAAGTCCTTGAACAGTTCACCCTGATAGTCCGGAAAACCAGAACGTTCGTAACAGGAGCTGACTTGGCTAAACAGTAACTCAATACTAAGCTCCAATGCAACGAGGCAGCATATAGAAGTTGGAGGCAGGGCAAGCCTACAAAAGAGGAACTTCAGGCATGTAGGGATGGTGCTAGGAGAGCCAAAGCTCATCTAGAGTTGACTCTTGTGAGAGATATCAAATGGCAACAAGAAGAGCTTCTACCATGGCTCTAGTAACAAAAGGTTAAGCGTGCTCTCATTGCTCAATGGAATGATGTAGTGACAGGAGGCACAAACAAGGCTGAGGCGCTTTCTTTGCTGCAATCTTCACTGCTCCACCTTCCGTGCCTAGTGATAAGAAGGAGATGAACTTCCAGGAGTGGATGAGAGCTGAGTCAGGAATTGCTGCCAAAACTCAACCTGTCAAGCTCCATGCAGCTGATGGGCTGCATCCAAATACCTGACCAATATCATAATGAGACTGTTTTTTGTCAACTCTGAAATGTTGTCAAGATGACAAGGGAAATGACTTGTGACTGAACAGCAGCAAATATTGCAGACTTCTTCAAAAGCAGGCCAAAACAGTAGTCCAAAAACTTGCAGACCAGCTGGCCGCGTTAGGTCTCAGGGAAAAATCATGAAATGAGTCACCTTGGAATACAATTCTGGGCACCAACGGTGAATCATGCCTGAACAACTTGATCAGCTTCTCTGATAAAATAACCAGATTTGCGGTTGGTCAGTGGATGTCATTCACCTCAACTTCAGCAAGGCTTTCAACACTGTCTCCCACAACACTCTTTCATCCAAGTTTAGACCTTACGGTCTGGGTGGAGGGACAGCTAGATAGGTAAAATACTCATCAGATGGACAAGCTAAAAGAGTTGTGGTTAGTGGGTCATAATCTAACTGGAGACCAGAAACAAGCAGAGTACTGCAAGAGTCTATACTGGGACCTGCCTAATATTTCTATCAATGACCTGGAGTAGCTGATGGAGTACACTATCAAGTTTGCAGATGACCTCAAGCTGGGGGGCCAGTTAGTATGCAAGGGCAGCATTGATACTCAGAAAGAACCTGGACAGATAGAAGGAATGGACTGACGGGAGCCTAATGAAATTTAGTTTGTCCTCACAAATGTGAAATCCTGAAATCACCTTCTGCTCAGCACTCACCAAAACATACCTAGATACCCTCCCCTTCTGAAAAATGTAGATAAAAAGGAGCAAGTTCAGCACAGATTCTTTGAGGCAATCAGGAACAAGAGCATGACGAGGCTGAATGAGATGAGCTTATTCAGCCTAGGGAAGGGCTGAGGTGGTTCCAGGAGGGAACCAACTGCAGCTCCCCAGTACCTGTGAGGTTACCAAGAGAACAGAGCAAGAGTGGTGGATCACAGGAGGGTGAGAGACAGGGGGCATTAACTGAAATACAAGAGGTGCAGACTGAAGCTAAGGAGGAATCTTCTTCCTCACGATGACAGTCTGGCAGTGAAGGCAGGGCCCTGAATCATTCTATGACCCTATGAAACATTAAAAAAAAAAAAAAAAAACCAAAACTTGACAATTAAATCTATAGATCTTTGCATGCCAGGCTTATATCAGTGCCTGAAAATAATAAATATACACTGAAAAGGGTAACTTCCACTGGTTTAAAAGCCAGTAAATCTTCCCAATCAGTGATTATAAACAGTGAATTTTCAAACTTTTTAGTTATGATATGCAGTTAATTTTAAAAATGCCACTAGTTAGCAAGAAAGGACAAATGAAAAGAGATTGGTTGTATACAGCAGTAAAATCCAAGAATAATTGTTTAACAAACCCATGAGCTTAAAGAGTTGCATATTCTTCTGGGAGGGCAAAGTAGGAAATACTTTTCCCATCATACTGAAAAAGTGTCAGCTCACCAAAAGAAATCACTAAACAAAATATCTCAGCAGGCCTACTTAAAACACTTGACCTCTAAGCAACAGGATTGAGGATTTCTGCTGAACTAGTTTAAAATCTGAACATGAGGGAATTTCAGCTGCTTAAGTGTACTGGTTAACATGCATTTGAGTTAAGTTACAGTAAACTAGTTAAAGACATACGACCTTTTCTCCTACATGGAATACTTGCTATTCTCATGTCTTCATTTTTGATATGCAATATTAGTGCACTTATAATTTGCTCACATTTTTAATGACTATTATTGAATAAAAGGATACTTTTATTCAAATTAAATCTTTAGTCATATACCATAAGCAGGCTGTCTATTGGTGAGGTAGTTTGCCACAACATATTTAAGCTTTCTCATCCTCATTAGACTTCACAACTATTCAGCGCAATGCAGCCCCTTGCTACTTAAAAACTTAAGGGGGTTGGGTTTTTTTAAGAAAAAACAGACTGTGAAGAAAAGAGCTACCATTAATAGCATTCACATTCAGTTAACGAAGTTTCATGAAAAGGCGAATACTTCGATGATTCATCATGTGCAACTTCTGATAGCGTCATATCCCTGCTCTGAGGGACACCTGAGCAAATCGCAGCAGCTGGTGACCGGCTGCATGGCATGCTGTACTTTTGACCTACTGTGAGTCCTCAGCAGAGAGGCAGCAGTGCATTGGCAGAGATGGCACAGCAGATGCCATTTTTGCATTTACTGTCCAGACAGAAGGTATGCAGACAGACTAGTCTGTAGACGGGCAGAAACAATCTAGGGTAAGAATGCAACCATGGCTGAGGGAAAGAGCGGTAATACAATGGCATTTAGCAAAAGGACACAGTGCAGAACTACTGTGTACCTCTCTGTACTATGCTGGGGTAAAGATGCCCCAACATAGCCCAGCTATCACAGAGAGCTTGCACAGACCGCCAGGCAACCTGCAATCCTCTCTGATAGCCTAAGAGAAGGTATTTGTGCATGGCAATTCTATCGGCATGGCTGAAGTATTACCATTTTAATCACAGCTACATACGCACACCAAGAACAAAAGGGGGATGTTTTGAACGTTTTCTGCGGCCCTGTGCT
This sequence comes from Chionis minor, assembly GCA_013398295.1. Classification (NCBI taxonomy): domain Eukaryota; kingdom Metazoa; phylum Chordata; class Aves; order Charadriiformes; family Chionidae; genus Chionis; species Chionis minor. Next base: position 14,556 of record VZSF01009818.1, on the reverse strand, counting down.
GATGACACAAGGCCCAAAGAGCCATTGGTTGCAACTGGCTAAATCAGAAGTTTGTTTGAAGTGGAAATTATAACTAAAGGCAACACTGTATGTGTCAAAAAAAAAAAAAGAGCGGACCTTTCCTCCAGCTATAATCTTTGTACGTAGCTCTTCCTTTTGGCTCCAGCTTCAGAAAGTCTGTTGAACAGGTTTCTGAAAAATATACAACTATCATAAACCAGACTTCTCACACCTAACAATTCACTGTATGTTTCTAAAAAGTAGGGGGTCTGACTCTGGGCATCTCTTAGCTATGGTCAGAGATGTCTTACAAAGAAATCCTAGACTCACTTAAAACATGTCTAGCAGCAAAATATACAGGAAAAAATTAGATTTAACATTTTTCCTGGGTACAGTGACCTCAGTAACAGCAATTTTATGCACAGCATTCTTGAGTCTTTTTTAGTGCACAGTGATTTTGAGAGCCAAACCAAACAGACTTGGAGAACAGTGTAATAATTAGAAAGCACACAAGAGTAAAAATACATCACTGTTCCTTCCCTCACCACTGAATCTGAACACAGCTCAATTGAAAATATTGTACAAAAGGTATTGCCTAAGATTACAATTAATACCAAAACACTTGCTATTTTCATATAGAAGATTTTTTTAATAACAGAAACCAGAAACTTTTGTGTGATTATACAGGAAAAAGAAGATACAATGGCAGCTTATGTTAACATGTCTGTACTAGCCCTCATGCGGAAGCACAGGTTAGAGAGAAAAAAAAAGGGGGGGGGGGAAGGAAGAAGTGATAATATACCTTAAGATTTAAGACTGGTTAGAAACCAGCACAGCTATCCACAGTTACCAGAAAACAAGTGCTCTCATTTCTCAGACATTTTAAAGTTACAGAAACACACTATCACTTAAGTAAGTACTCATGTGTTAGCACAGGTTATGATTAACTTTCATTTTGCAGTTTGACATGTGCTACAAGCCGATGTTGGTCAAATTTAATGCGCTCCACACCTCAGACCTCTCTACAAAAGTCATCAGTCCATAAAGCAAGACTTCTTTTCCCCACAGAATATGCTGTACCTTAATAACCAGCTATGGTATCCAGAGAATTGCAGTTACACTGCCTTTGTCCCTATGGACAGAAAGGCGTATCTTGAATCCGCAGTATAATAAGACCCAAAGCCAAAAGCAGCATAGCTGTAATGTAACATTTTTCAATGTAAATGTGACTGAGGCATTTAAGAAAAGACAGATTCCAAAATGAAATATAGCAGAGAGATTAGCAAAGCCACCACGATTCAAATAACACTGAATTCTCCAAGGGTTCAAGCTTATCTGAGTCTCAGCAGCAGCATAATACAGCAAAAGTCCAAATCACAGATGCAGGGATTTTGAAGCACAACAGCAACTGGATATATACCACTAAATAAATCACCTTCATGAAAATGTAATTTCTTAACAATTCCTAGATGATGAGCCTTTGTTTTAAGATTAAAAGTAGAACAAAAGCAGAAACTGAACACTGTGTAAACAGTATAAACTCCTGTACGAAGAGCACACGGCAAGGTGTCATTAGAGGGGGCTGGAAGGGCCCCCTCTGGGAGGAGAGGCTGGGGGTTGCCCTGTGCCAGACATGGCCCATTCCAGCTGGCTCCAGCAGACCCATCGCAGGGCATGGCTGAGCCCCTTGGCCAAGGCGGTGGTGCCTCTGCGAAAACATACTTACGAAAGGGCAAAAACAGCAGTCAGAGGAGGAAGGAGGAAAAAACAGAGTGAGAAAGAGAAGAGGGAAGAGCAAGGTCAGAGAAGAAGAAGGGGAGGAGGTGCTCCGCGGCAGAGCAGATTATTTCTCTGCAGCCAAAGGAGAGCACATGCCAGAACACTTGGATGTCTCCTGAAGGAACTGTAGCTGGGGGGATAGCCCACACTGGAGCAGGGGAAGGAAGGACTGGCAGAGAGAAAATCCCTATATATTGGCCATACATCCCTATCCCCCCATGCAACTCACAGAAGCAGAAGGTAGAAGAGTTGTCATTGAAAAGTGATGCTAAGCCTTGGAAAAAGGGGAGAAAAAGTAAGTTTTTTAATGTTTTTCTGATTTTCACTACTCTAATCTATTTTAATTAGCAATAAATTAAAATACTTTTCCACAAGGTGAGTCCGTTTTGCCCACAACAGTAGTTAGTAAGTGATCTCTCTCAGGGGGGAGAGTAAGCAAACAGTTGGGTGGGCATTTGTCCTTTAACCAAGGCTAACCCATTGACAATGAAGTAGGTTGAGAACAGGGATATAAATTATATAAGGACAAACACATGGTACTGTTTCCCCTCACACCTAATAATATTGTAAGAAAATGATTTTACTTGTGAAAAACATGTTTTTAAGTGTGGCAGACGTAGTGTTACAATTCTTAGTAACACCACAATCTTACAACACCCAAGAAACTGGAAAAACTTTCCAAGATTGCAGTTGACAACTATTTAATCCTGCAAAAGGCAAAGTAGGGCTTTTTGTGTGACTTTTCAAAAACACATGGACCTATTGCTCACGTGATGTATATTATTATATGACACTACACTTAATTAAGACAAAACATGCCATGAAGAAATCTATGTTTCATTGGTAAAAAGGGGTAGTGTAGTCTGAATACAGCTGAGTTCAAATGTTCTGTGATATGGTCAAATTAATATTGCTAGGAAATTTGGTCATTTGTACTATCTGTGTTTATAACAGCTACTGTTTCATTATGAAATGCTTTGGCCCTTTATTTTATTGTTATCTCTTGTTAGGTTATTTGGATACTTTCCTTTAAATCTGTAAAATAGCTACATCTTAAATGGACTTGCCTTGTCTTATGCTTCAGGGTCAATCTGAGAGGGTTCCAACTGTAGTTTTCCATAACTGCAAACACTTACACATCTTCAAGTTTTCAAACCTATCAAGGTTTTTTGGCTTTTTGTTTCTGTAAAATCAATAGTTTTCTGATGATCATTCAATTTGTGATAATTCTACAAGCTCTCCTCTCCCGAGAGGAGACTTTTTATTAGGCAAAGCACAAGGCTTTTACAGCTTCACACCTTAAAACATTCTTTAAAAAATGTCTATCTTCTTTTTCTTAAGCATAATACAAAACTTGTTCAACAGAACTCAGCTCACACCTTTTTTGAGAGGCACTGCCTCACTTGACTCCGCAACTACCTCCTTATCCAATTAAACACTGTTGACAAGTGCATTGTTGAAAGCTATGAAAGAAGCCGTATCCAATCCTCCTTGGCAACCATGACACAGGCCACAGAAGGATTATCACCAGGCTCCAACAGCTATGAGGAAAACCCATGCTATTTTTACACCAACATTTTATTAAAGAATTTTCCTATTCATATTACTACCAGCCTGTATCCATCAGAAGACGCACGAGTGTAAGCAATGACAGAGGCTAATTTCTGTTGTACAAACTTTGCTCATAGCAGATTTAGCAAGCAAAAAGACAAAATTGCCAAGAGCTTTCAGCACCTTGCATATGCTGCAGCTCTCACTGCTACTGCCAGCTGTACAGCTGAACCAGTGATAACGCTGGGTGGAAATTTTAGAGTAAACACACCAGCACAGACAAGACTCCAAAGGGAAAATATGAAATGAGCTTTTGGCAAAATAATAAGATAAATAAAAAAAGAAAACCTAGTAGGCCGCATGTACTATAAAGAGCATTAATACTTTTGTAGTCATATCTATGAGGAAACTCCTGAATGCATTAGCTAGGGCACCATGCTCCTAAGCAACTATGTGCCGGGCAGCCTTCACACCATGTGTTTTCAAAGCATTATAAATAAAGAGTAAGTGCCAAAGTCATTATCCTTACTCCCCTAAAAGGCCTGAGCTAAAGAGTATCAGGGACATGCAGTTACTGTTCATGCTAATCATTGCTGCTGTGAGATGGAACAGCAAAGAAACAGATCCATTTGGTATTGAGAAAAATAATTTGACTAATAATTTTTGTGTAACATTAATTCTCCTAAAAAAATGTATGCAAAAAGTGGGTAACCTTTTAGCACCTACCAACTATACCTTACAATAAACCTCCTGAACAGTACTAGGAAATGATACCATTTTATACCTCGTAATTCATGAGTGGAACGTTTGACTCATTTCAGTCCGGATGAGCAAGTACCATCACTCCAAACAGATTTTTGTACATTTGGCCATGACAAACAGAAACAGATGGGAATCTGCTTTCCATCTACTATGGAAAAAAAAGAACATATGTAGGTTTCTTAAAACGCAGTAAAGAAAGTTTTTAATCATTGTTGACATTTGCTGTGCACCAGTCTCTCTTTCAAGAATCAGGGTTAGAGAGTGTGCTGTTAACACATTTTCACAGACTAATTTGTTTGGTCTTTCTAGAACAATGAAAGCCAAGCTGGATTCTCAGCAAGTGTTCAACACTCTTAAAGACGCTAGAGGTCTGAGTATGGAAGAAAGAACTTGAATACACAGCCAATCACATTTGGTAAAGCACACGTGGAAGTACTGTTAGAAACTCAAATGTAACACTGAGCAACATCTGAAAAAAGGCTTTAATAAGTATACCAGAGGTAAAACACATACTAGAGAAAAACAGGACTGTTTCTATTAGTGTATGATGTGGAAAAAAAAGCCTTAATATACAGACACTAGGCTAAAATCTGTTCATTTCTGAACAGATATATATCTGTGACAAGCCGGCCAAAAATGTTTGTTGATGACAAACAAGTTAATATGTCTTGAATCTTTCATAATACCAAAACAAAGCAGTTTGAGGCATTTCACAAAAGAATCATAAACCTCATGGAATAACAATCTTTAGGCCAAATATAAACTCCTATGTTGAGTTAGTCACCCTAAACTACATTTTCAGCCAGTGGCAAACTTGTCAATATAGTCAATGCAATTTAGCACACAATACATGTCTTGCTTAAAATCATGCCTAAGGTCTCTTGCTAAAGAAACTGCAATCTGCAAACGCCTATTTCTCTCTTCTGACATTACAAGAATCCGTGGTGACTAGCTCCACTGTACATACCAAGGATGGCTAAAGTCAGTCCAGCTACATTACAGTATTAACCAGTCAAAATAATAAGCCCTAAAACAAACAAACACACAGAAACACACCCCAAAAAAATGAAAACAAGCAAAAAAACCCACAAACACACACACACAAAACAGATGGAGAACAATGATCAATGAAAATTGATCAGAAACCTAAAACCAGATCCAAGCATTCTGGACGTTCTCACTATTCAGAGTTAATTTGTTAAATATTGCATGTGTTGATGCATACCATAGAAACCAACACTGTACACTTAAAATACTATTTTCAATTGTCACACTGGGGGAGGAAATAAGAATTTGTAGCAACAAAGCCAGTTGTCGATTATCTCTTCAACTCCATGTAGCAATACACTTTAATTTTTTTAAGTAACAGAGTGATTTTTTTAAAAAAATGTTTTAATAAATACACGAATCTATTTACAGCCAAAGGATAGAATCAAAATTTCAGAACAATGAATGGATTGAATAAGTATTGCAAATAGTCCTTTTGGTATTGAAAGGAAATCATTGCATTAATCCATTGATAAGGTAAAGAGCAGAGACTAATCCAGTCTCCAGTATTTTAATTACAACATTTTCAGCATAAGTAAGAAATTATTTATATTGCCCATATTCAAAATTACTTAATAAGCAAAAACTAAGAAATAAAGAGAAGTGAAGGTCATCAAATTAAGCTGACAGACTCCAATTTTATTCTTTCAGTGAAAAAAATGTTTTTCATATGCTTCATAACAGATGTTAATTCTCCACTCAAAAATTGCCGAGTTGAACAAAAAGTACTAAAACCACAGCTTGAGCTATTTAACAAAGGAAAGTTGTTAAGGCTTTTTTTGAATTACAAAGAATTTAAAGATGCCGATTAATGGTATTTACTAAAACAACAGAAGGCTGTCCTCTGGCACTACAAAATATTCAACCTTTTCACAACTGTATTCCTTGACTTCCCTGGTACTCCAGTTTAAATGAGGCCTGAGTTTGATCTAGTCTCTCTAGCTACTTTTCAGTAATTCACAAAAGACTATCTTCTGCAACTTGTCCTCCCTAACATGGGAACAGATACAACTGGGGTTGAGATTTTCTTTCTGTACTTAACTCAGAGTTTTAGCTTATTTCTCGTATCATTCAATTTATATCTTTCGACCTTTGTAATTGACATATAAAGGTAGCTGGCAATGTTTTATGTTTTCACATCTGAGATAATTTACCCAAGTTGAATAAGACGAGGTAGCAAAAGAACATAAACCACAATTTATAATTTTATCAGTTTTTTCTGCCAAAAGGCAACACCCTGATATATTGGGAGATCTTGCTGAGTTTTAGTACCTAAAAGAAAACATGAGACAAGTTAAAGCAAACATAATTTATTTTTTTTGAAGTGTAGAAAAACCAGAATCTGATAAATCTCATATGAATTAAGAGGATTCTAATTGTCCTAGAGACTCCTCATATAAGAGTGAAAAGTTTTAAACACTTTGCCATCTTCTTAGTCTACAATATAATTTTCCAATCCCATAACTTCCCACAAATACTACACAGAAATGTTGTAAGTTATACAGATCTTAGAAAACTACAGCGAGATTCTGGTCACAGGAGAGACAGAGGAAAAAAAAAAAAAAAAANAAAAAAAAAAAAAAAAAAAGAAGAAGCAGCAGCAAGAAGTGAAGGGAATGGAAAGCTGAATGGTAGTCCAAAACATTAAAGACAATGCAACATTTCTAAGGGAGTCTTGCAGAATATCTAAATTACTGTAGCAATCCTTCGCTGAAAGATCACTAGTGCTGCATACACTGAAAACCTTTACACCGCAAGTTGGTCATACAGAACTTGCAATAAGGGTACATGCATATAAATATATATGCACGGGTTTTCCAAATTCTACGCGCAGGCTTCCTGTGGGGTTACAGCCTCCTTCAGGCACATTCACCTGGTCCAGTGTGGGGTCCTCCAGAGGCTGCAAGTGGGTATCTGCTCCACTGTGGGCAGTGGGCATCTTCACCAGGGGCTGTAGGGGTATCTCTGCTCCGATGCCTGGAGCACCTCCTCCCTGTCCTTCTTCACTGACCTTGGTGTCTGCAGAGCTGTTTCTCTCACATTTTCTCACTCCTTTCTCCAGCTGCTCTTGTTATGCAGTAACATTTTCCCCTTCTTAAATGTGTTATTGCAGAAGCACTATCGCTGTTGCCACAGCCTTGGCCAGCAGTGGGTCCATCTTGGGGCTGGCTGGCACTGGCTCTACCAGACATGGGTGAAGCTTCTGGCAGCTTCTCACAGAAGCCACCCCCATAGCCCCCCCACTACCAAAACCTTGCCATGCAAACCCAATAAACAAGTAAATATGATGCTTTCCATCTAAAAATTAATATAATTTTGGGAAAACAGACATTAAAAACAGTTTTCAGAATTAAGGAAAACAAAGAAAGCTCGAGAACATTTACTATGATGGTATAGTTTTATCTACAGAAATATTCAGAGAAAGAATCTCAAAACTGGTGAGAGAGACCTTAGGAATATATCTTTTCTGCAGCTTTCCTTGTTGCAAACTCTTAAAAAGCTCCATTGTCTGTCGCCAATATATACTATATCTTCTAAAGCTAAATCAGTATTTAGGATTGACTTCAGCAGTCTAGCAGCTTAAAGATGCCACCAGCACTGATACACCCCCTACTCCTAGCACTACGCAAGCCTATGGGATCTGGCAGATATTTAGATGCCGTAATGTTCACTCAAGAGAGGTACAAAAAATAATCCTTTAGGTATGAATCAAAACACGACTCAAAACTACTCACATTTAATAATTTTATTTATATATATATACCATATTAACTGCTGTTTTCAAGTAAGTGTGTGAACAAGTCTAAGTTGCTAACATAAACACCTTCCAAAATGAAGTTCAGCTTCAATAGCTAGTTTAAATTACTTTCAAAGTAGTTCCGTTTTAGTAGCTTATAAAGCAGCTTGTGTAAGCTTAAAGACAACCATTTGATTTTCAGATCACACTGCTGGAACATCCAACAGTGATGTATAAGACTGTTAGAGAAAGAACATTAAAATGCAATTAGAGTTTGATCCAGCTAAATTCTCAGCAGCTCCAGAAGGTGCTGAATGCCTTCATGCTCCTTTTGAGTTTCTTGGTGCACTGGCACGTATGAGCTTGGACTGTGTTCATGCAGTCACATAAGTCTCCAAAGACCGCTTCCCCAAGACCCATGTATTTTTACAAGTTCTACACTAACACTGACAAAAGCATGTCTTGAAAGGACAATATAAAGACAGCAAAGTCTTAGTATTTAATTAGATTAGCTGATGCACAGAGACAGACTATGTTTATAGCATATTTTGGGGTGGCGAGGGGGAAGATGTTGCTCACTAGCTTACTTGAAATAAGCCTGTCATTAGAAATGACAGTGCCATAAAAACTAACACATAACCACTGGCAGGATCTAATTTAAAAGATCGTTTGATTGTCTTCCCTCAAATACTTAAATTTATCCCTTACAGATAAAATAAAGGTTACATAAATAAATACAGTAGGAAAAAACCACATATCCTTGCAACAAAACAAAAATTCTCAACGCATTGTGTATGAACAGTAACATTTCTGTCAATCATTATTGCCATATGGCACTAAACTTCTCTTTGGATAATAAATGTGAAGTTACATTTGCTTTAATCATTTTCCTCAATAAATCTTACTTTTTGTAATTTAAAGTGTATTGTTTAAGAGTACTTGAAGGTATTTAAAAGAAGGTTACAGCTATAAGGCAAATGTAAGACTGCCTGGCAGCCACTTTAGAGATCATTTGACAATTACAAATAAACCAAATTTGCAGTCAATAGAAAATATACCACTTTATTATCCACAAACAACACTAGGACTACAACTAGCCCTACTACTAGCATGTTAAACTGCACTACAACATTCAAAAATGGTTAAATAGGGTAAACATTGTTTGGTAGTATGTAGTAACAGATCTTAGTTTGAGGAACCTACACCGTTAATTAGAAAAGATCAAGAAAACCCAAAACACTAGATAAGGCTTTGCTTTGTAGTTCGGACCTTATCACTGCTATGATGCTGCATAGCGCTGAACTACAAAAGACGTAAACACACTTACCCTCAAAAAAGACAATATAGTCTTTAAGATTAATTTCTATGCATCTAATTTCTACACAGGAAAAATGCCTTATCTATATTAATGGAAGTTCCAAACAGTCACACCATTGCATCTCAGGTTAATGTGATAACAAAATCCATAAATAAAAGACAAATATCTGCAGTTAATAAAAAGCTTTAAAATTTGATGTTCTGAACACAAAAACTAAATACAAAAAAGAAATTTTCTCCCCACCCATATTATGCCAGTATCTTGAAAGAAAGAATCCACTATAATGCTTACTGAAGTAAGCAACACTGCCACAAGAAAGAAGAAACTGCCACAAAAGAACAATTTTCAAAAGTTTTAAGACTGTAAGTATTCTGTACTGTCACTCCTTCCTCTTTCAGAAGAAACAAAGTATGAAAGCTGGAACTGAGAATTTTCCATATAGCTGTGACATCCAGGAAAGACACTGAAGCTATCTGGAACGCTATACAGGACTTCTACAACTTCCAAATTCAAGACAGCAGCATGGGGAGTGCTGACAGAGTATGGTCAAGAAATCCAAGCACCTACAAGTGCAAGGTTATTCATCATCTTCCCAGTGTATTTCCCCGTAACATAATCAGACTCTCTTGTTTCTATCAGCTTAGACTCACAGACTCATCCTCTTCTTGACATGACACATGTCAGGAAGTCAAAGTAGAGATGCATGTTTTAACTTCACCTTCCAGCCTTTCACATGCCATGTTAAAATTACAAATTTCCAATAGCAAAAAGGAGAACAGGAGAGCTTTGAGCATTCTTGCCTTGGGTGGGATGGAGACAGCACTGTCAGGTACAAATGGTGGTCATGTCTCAATGAAGCAGGACAGCTGATGTCTCAATAAAATAGAGATAATCCTGCTGATCCCTTTCTTTTCAGGCCTGTTCTATTCTGAAACAATCTCTGCATTTAAACAGGCTAAATCTTTGAGAGGAAAGAGAACAATAGGTGGAGACCTGTAAACAAAAACATACAACGTGGAGTTCAAGGTCTGCTATGCAAACATGAAAGCACGTTTCTAATCCTCTCCTTTTTGTGATTCTGCTCTTGAAAACAGAAATATTTTACTCCACATTTCTTCAGGAAGTGCAGAACTGTAGAAAGTGCAAACTCTAAAGAGGTCATCTTGTTGTAAGCAGAGATCAAAATAGCAAAATAATGGAGCTGTAATTTAAATAGATTAGAAAAATACAGAGTATCTCAAGTGTTTCTTAAAAAGTAAATAAAAAGTAAAAAAGCACACTCTTTTCTTAGCAGTACAAATGTATTTGTAAACTTTTAAAAACTCACTGTTTAGAACGAGGTATTTAAAGGCTGCCTGAACTAAGCATCTGACCTAGAAATGATTTCCAGAAGTAAACCCCAGCTGAGCTACTGTGTTTACAATCATGATTACGACTGCCTCATTTTCCAAAAGCAAACACAGCCATAGAGTATAAATTTGTCTCCAGTGGGTGTAAGTCCCAACATAGACTGAAGAAATCCTCTCTTATCCAGCCAGTTCTCATATCTTATAATGAGCTCTATCACACAGTGGAGTAATTAAGAGTAGAACTTATACAGGAGAACAACACTGGGGTTTACTCATGCCACAGGTAGAAGGCATCCATAATGAAACACTGCAAGAGAAAAGCTAGAGAAAAGATTACTTACAGACTTTATCTCACACTACAGCAGACTTTGTTTGCTAACACCATTAACTTACTGGGTCAATTTTAAATCGTGGAATCTATTTATGCTATATAAGAAGATTTCTATTTATGCACAGAAATTGCATTTACTGCAAATATCATATACTATTTTATTGACTACATTCATGTTATACTATGAATCTCTCTGAATCAGAGATGTAGATTAATAGAAATATAAAAAGTGTCAGAAAATAGAACAGTTTCTATAGTATAGCTCTAAAATTACACAGTGTATAAAAATTGTTAAAGTTCAGAGGTTTGCTTGTTCTCAGGGAAAGATCACATGGCAAAAGGATTTTCATATACTGTTGATTCCTAGAAGAGAGACATCACTAACTAAACAATACCCAACAAGAAGTACATTGTGTATAGAATATAAAAAGTTGTAGTCTAAACATAAGTGGGAAAATCACACAAATGTAGCATTTTAAAATGTTCTAGTGAAAAGCTGATGCCACTTTTCAACATAAGTATGCAAGTCAAACCATATTTCCCTGAAACCCACTACTGAAAAACAACATTGCAACTCTCAGTTTCACACAGCCTATCCACTATTATTTCTGTATACTTCAAAATCTGCTTTGCTGAATGACCAAAAAGCACACTCTCCCTAGCTGCTTATAGACATGAAAAGGTTTCAGCTTTAGTTTTCTTTTTAAAAATGTATGCAGGAATCTTGCCTTGTTAGACATCACCATTATCACTTGCATTGAGTACCTGATTTACTAAGCAGAGATGCTGCAAGAACTCATCTTTCTTGCAATTCTCAAAATCAGATTTGGCATGTTACTGATAACATGAATATAATGTAAATCAGCATAATCATTTGCAGCAGGAAGAAAACGCTCAGGAATGCTGCTTTTTAGGGTCACGAGGAAAAGGAAAATTTCAGAAGTTCTTTTAACTTTTCACTACAAAGGGCTATAAATTCACTTTCAAAGCACAGTAGTTTTACAATACCACACAACCTGTACAGTAAAAGTTTTATGACACTAGGAACTACTGCTTACTATGCCTTCTTGAAGAGCTTATCACATCATACATTTGTAGGCGCTTTTACGTGCCTTGGTTTAAAATTCCCACAAGACTCTGAAATTAAAATACTAATAATTTACTACTAATTTAACTATCTTGCCATTTAATACATTGACTAATTATTTTTACTGATTTTTAAATATGTGATACATATTTTAAAGGACTTAACATGTTCATATTTTAAACCCCACAGTTTCATTCATGAATCTTTGCCTAGCTGATGACCATCTTTTCATTCTCAGTCACAATGCTCTGTCTTAATGTAATATAGTTGCACGATAACTTCTACTGAAAATGCCAGATAAATCCACAAGACAAGACATTTTTAATAAAGTCAGGAATTTCACAAAACCCAGTAGTGTATTTTTATAAATATTTAATACTTGCATCTTAATTTTAGAACTGATTATTTAATTCATATCCTTTTTTTCACCAGGAGATATTTTTAGACTTTTTAGGTTAAGCCATTATTTTTTTAATGCCTCCTGAAGTAAAAAGGTGATTCCATCAATGTCATTTTAAATTGATCAGTAGAGCTGCTTAGAGAAAAAGGGACTTACTAGCTATTGCCTAAATATATTATCTTGATGCTACCTTAAAGATATCCTGTGTAGATATTACAACTCCCTCCCACATTTCCAGTGACTAACAAATGTGATGCTTCTGATGTTAGCGTATGGACACCACAGGCATGTCCTGGATTTTTAATACAGTTCAGATAGAAACTTGGTAGAAGCAGAGACAGGGAAATGACTCATACTTCATTAAAATATTGCTGTTTGCAGAGCTGTGCAATGAGAGAAAGCAATAAATAAACAAATACTTCAGACATAAACAAAATACAATTATAAATATATGCAACCAAATACAACTCTTCCCCCCTCAGGTGCTGCAGTCAATTCTTCATAAGATCAATGTCTGTTATTTATATAGTAACTTGACAAACTAAAGGAAATCGCTCATTCATATTTTATAAGTACACTAACAGGTGGCTTTATTAAAAGACATCCTTTCTCGAAAAAAAATCTTTGATATTTCCTTGACTTGTGTTTTAGGATACATATTTGTCTTACGTGATAAAACATGGTATGTCTCACCTCCTAGGTCTCAACAGATATTTATGTGGTTGTCACTTCCCTATTTAACATTCAATCTCCTATTCTAGACACAGAATTGAGCTAAGTAAAGGCAATACAAGACTGTTATGCTTGCAATGCAAGTGACAGCGTGAGTGTATAAAGCCAGCAGATGAAATGACAAATGAGTCTTTAAGAGTGGTGTATGTGAAGCAAGTCCTAATACACAGAGCAGCTGTAAATCCAAAGAAGAACCCCAATGAAGCAAGAAATAGGCAGGTCTTGGGTGGAGTGTTGACTGCTGACTTCTGACCACACAGAAGCAATGGCAGCGCAGAACTTAATGTGGCCTGAGCATAAAGACTGCAGAAATCACAGAATCATCACCCGTCGAGGAGAAACAGAAGTCTGTGATGTGAACTCGAAAGTCAGTGTTCCCTTGACTGCCATACCTCAACAACAAATCCTAGCCAGGCTGTTGGGACACCTCATGAAAGATAAGTATGTCAATGTAAGCATATGAGTGTAACAGAGGGAAAACTGCAAAGAAAGACGTATGAATAAAACCAATTCTGTTTAAAATTTTTAAAAATCACCTTCCCCTCCTACAGGCTTGAACTGAACTTTTCTATCATGAGAAAGAGTATGAAAAACAATTATTTACCATCTACTTCTGCTGTCAGCACTGGAAAAGATCACCTGAGCACTACACATAGACAGAATAGGCCATTTCACATTTGGCATATCCAGTTCCTTTCTCAGGTTTCAATTTTGCTGGATTCTGTTTTGAATAACGTGTCAGCAAAGTCTAAGTTTGATCCATTTCTCAGCTTAAGTAATATTTTAACCCAGGCTTACCAAAGAGCATCACCACATAGGAAAAGAAAAGCAGCAAATTTGTTCTGGGCTTGAAGCACCACTAAACTTTTTTTGTAGAAAAAGCAAAAATCAGCTAAAAGACTGGAGTTTCAAATTTAGTCTTTCACTTCTTAAACTACTAGAGGGGAGAAAGTGCCCCAGAAAGTACAATTACTCACAGCAAGTTGTGCACTAGGGATGCACACAGACTGTTCGAAACCAACTCCTACAAGGTAGATAGCTCTCAACGCTACTGGAACTGGCTCCAAAGGGAGTAGTGTCCTAACTTTGTTTGAAAAGGCCTTAGCACAGTGTCCTGGTTTGAGGTAAAACAGGACCAATTTTGTTCAGTAACTCTGCTTTCTAACTAGGCCTCTTCTAACTGCTGAAATTAACAGCATATTGTGCAGAAAACTGCTCTTTCTCAGAGTGATAAGACCCATGTTTATAGCTGATGCCAAGGCACGGTATGCAGAGAGGCCCTTGCTTAGACTTACTGCGATAACGACCAAGGCCAGACACCTTGTTATTTGCCCTGTTGGAGGGCTGGAAGCGGAGAAGCGTAGAGGGGTCCCATCTGTCGGGAGGAGCAGACAGCACAGGTGACCCAAAACTGACCAAACAGCGTATTCCATCCCATTCGCATCTTGCTCAGATTACTATTA
>VZSF01009817.1:0-35919 GCA_013398295.1 Chionis minor | reverse complement strand
TTTTTTTTTTTTTAACACTCTCAGTGCTGCGAGACGTGTTTAAACACACACGAGCAGGAATGCACGAATGCCCATTAGGGACTGCCACATGTGAATCACGGCACTGTGCAGTTCTCAGCACGCTGGAGCCAGGACATGTGATCCGGCGAAGGGTTTGCATCCGGATGCCAACACAAGCACTACAGCTGAGCTCCCGGCCCCAAAAAAGCCCAGCTCCGCGCTCTGCAGCGCTCCACAAAGAGCTCCATTTTCAACGCGCACCCCCCTCGGTGCGTGTGTTTGCGCAGCTTTTCGCATCTGGCTGAGACAATCCCAGAGGAGCCGATCCCGGGGCTCCCGTGTCCCACCTCCCCCCAGATGCGCTTCGGGGCAGGTAGAAAGGCGGGGGGGGGGGGGGGNGGGGGGGGGGGGGGGGGGGGAGCGAAAGGCAGAGGCAGCGATTTGGTTTTGAGCCGGGGGGAGTACGTGTGAACTCGGTCACACACCGCGTTTAAGTCGGCGGCTCCTCTCTCCGCCTTGCAGCGGGGTGAAATGAGACCGAAAGTTGCTGTAAAGACTTGTAAAATGGGCCACATGGCAAAGGGGGAGGCTGGGGATGTCTGAAACGCGCTGCGGTTCAGAGGGGGATTAGGCTGGCTCCCAAGGGCGAGCTTTAATTAAAGGTACCACTAGGGCAGAGAGTACAGGAATTCTTAGCATCCTCAGTTCTGGTCTAAAAGCTGCCCCTGTTTAACTTTATCCCCAGGCTTTTTCAGCAACCGTTCTTCCCTCTGGCAGTACTACTACATCCATTTTTTTTTATAGGACCAGAAGCTGTCTTGTTAAGAATTAGATTTTTGGGGTTTTTTTTTGGTAAGTGAGTATTAGACAGCATTTTTTTTTTTACAGTATTACATAACATCTGAAAGGGCAGAATAAACACGTATGTAACGGCTAGCTTCCGTAAATCTGTTTTATATATTACATATATAAATATATGTATTTTCAATTGATTTCTGCATAGGTAAGGACATGGTTGCAGCTTTATGCAACACTGAGCGCAAAGGACTTCATTTATCAGTGGGAGCTTTGCCATTAACTTCATAGACATCACAACAGGGGAAATCCAGTGCCAGAAACTAGCTCAAAGCACCAGAAATGAGAAAGTTTAGCTGGGGGGGTCCTGGGCTTCTTATTTTGGTACTTGAATTTGATGGGGGACTTTGTAAAAGTCAGACAGCAAAAACCATGCCTGTCCTTTGCTCCTGAGGAATGCAAAAGTATTAGACAGTTCTCAAGTGAAACAGCTTGACGTAAGCATAGTGGATTTGGCATTTACTTCTTGGATATCACTTTCATAACATAATACACCCAAGTTCTGGCCTAATTTCTGCAAAGAGTGGGCATGCTGTGGGTACAATAACTGTTGTCACATGTGTTTTTTTTCTTTTGAACTGATGATGTTAGCAAAATAACTCTTTCCCTACCCACCACCAGCTTCTATGAACAGTTCTTCAAATTAACTGTAATCAATGCTCATTTTAGCTGAAATCCAGCACTGTCTGGTTAATGCTGGCGATGTGGGATGCGGAGTGTTTGAATGCTTTGAAAACAATTCTTGCGAGATCCGAGGCTTACACGAGATCTGCATGACGTTCCTGCACAACGCTGGAAAATTTGATGCCCAGGTAACACAGCGAAATGTCCTACCTATCTGCTTGCTTCCCGTATACATGGCATGTATTTTAGTTCCTTAATATGTCTTTGGGGGGGGGGGGAGTAACCATTATGGAGCAAATCTACTTTTGCACATGACCAGCTTCAATAAAGAGTTTTTCTGTTGAAGGGCCCAGAATCAAGACCCAAGAACAGTAACAGAGCAGTGGTGTGCGACCTGTCCCAGGAGACAGGCTGGCTCTAGCTACAGCTCCCTGTGATCACTTCCTCCTCCCATGCCCAGGATAACTAAATCGGAACGCTAATGCAGCTGCTGATGGCTTTCAGAAACACTAAGCAGCTTAAGCTTCTACACCATGTTTGTTTCAGAGCTGATTCTGAAATACAGCTTGGGCACCCAGTTCATTTAGGCATATCGTAGTATTTTCCAATGTGCAGTTATTAAAGTTGCTTCTCCAGATTTGCACACAACCAGGATAGGCAACCTCCTAAAGCTGCTGTGTTCAAATAAGTCTTTGGTTCAAGCACTCGCGTTAAAATACATTACTTAGATGGTATGTGGTATTAAGTTTGTCTCCTTCATTTTCTCCCCAGACCATTTATGCATCATTGAGACATCCTGTTATTATGTCTTGTAAACCTACTCTCCCATTTCAGTGTGGAGGGAAGAGAACATTACGACGGGCCAGCGGCATTTGGCTTGACCATGCAGTTTACAGTATAACTTGAGTAAAAGCACCAGCCTCATGGCACTGTTAAAAGCATGATATAAAGTAGAGCTGTCTTCGGGATTCAGCCTGTTCCATGAGGGATAGTGGGACCACCCAGTAGGAGACACTTTTGAAGTGCTGGAGTTTTAGGCTCAAATTCTCAAGGACATACAAAGCGTCTAGCTAGCCATTAAAATGAGAATTGTTTCTTGTGTGGGTATCTGAAAACCTTTAACTTAACGTCCCAGTGGCTTCCAGAAAATGCTCATTTATGTTTTGCACAATATTTTGTCAGTGAACAAAGTTGACCAAAGAAGTAAGCCCTTTTGAGAGGTGAGGGTAAATGTGCCTACGAAGGCTGAGTGTAGCCATTGATGCCTATTCCCCAGAATCCCTGGATATGCTAATCAAATACAGCTCATTTCACATCCAGGCTGTCTCCAGTGCAGTGCCCAGCTATTAAACCCCTAGAGCTTTATTTAATATAAAGGTGACTTTAGCCTCTGCTCTGACATGGCTTTTCATGGCTTATCTCTGTATTATCTACAGTTATTTCAGGCTGCGTTAAATGACAAGATTAACATTGGCCAACTTCTGTTCTCTGCTTTTTGTTGTCTTTCTCCGAAACCTGAGAATTGATGTCAGGTTTGGTTTGCATAAGAATTTTCTGGTTTATTCTTATTTGCTTAATGTGCAGTGCTTGTTTGTTATTGAAGGGAAGGGCAAGTAAGTGCCTTTGGGATAGGGAATAGAAGGCGATGATGACTGAAGCAGTTCTCTGATCAGCAAGAAACATTTCTGGCTTGAAACGGTCTGGGGACAAAATCCACTTGCAGGTCTGAGTGATTCTTGGTTAATGTCAGTGGAGCTGTGCCAGTGTACTCTTCGGATAAAGGTGAACAAAAATTTGGTCTTTGTGAAGCACTTGTGTAAAATAATGTGAAGCTGGTGAAGAGATGGAGGCAGTGCAGGAGGCTCCCGCGCACCTATTGCTCGGCAAAGCAAAGGGAGACCGAGTGGAGCTCTTGGACTGCGACACACGCACCCTGTATGGTGGCTGTCAGACCAGATAGCCAAGAGAGAAAAGGAAGGGGTGGTTTTGATGCCCACTTAGCAATGGAAAGAAGGAATCTTTCCAGTGGTTGAAGAGATGCTGCTAAAGCAGCTTTCCTGCAGCTTTTTTAGTTCCTTGATTTTTTTATTTTTTTTTAACCTCACTTAGAATTTCTTGCAGCAAAGAGACATCAAGACACTGTAGGATTATTGTTAGTCCTGATTTGAGCCCCTCTCTGAGGAAGTGGTAGTCAAGAAACATACTGTCAGATGGGGAATGGGGCAGCTGCATGCTGCATGTGCATCTATGAGTTTGCAAACTGATTTTTAAAATTGAAAAAAAAAAAAAATCAGTTAGTGAATAGGTATCTGCTTGTGGTCCTGGGGACCTCAGCCATAGCAGGATGCCCTCTCCTCTGTGGGAACCTGCTGCGCTGACACCCTAGAAGCAAACAAAGCAGTAACTCAAGCACTGAATTATTTCAAGGTGCTTGCTTTTGCCCTTTCCCTTGCTGGGCATTCAGCTGTTGGGGTGGAGGACGCCTCAAAATACCAGTGAAGAAGTCCTGTGTGTTCAGCTCCACTGGCATAGCCAGGCCGGGTAACTTGGCATGATCTTTAAGGGCAGAGAAACAAAGAGAAGGAGGGGGAAGCCATTAAGTGGTACCCTTAGCAATCTAATAACCCTTGACATTGTCCTACAGAGGAGCAGCTAGCAGGGCATAAATCAGCTGCTGTGCTTAATGGACAAAAATACAGACCTACTCCATTTCTTTTCTTCTCAGGGAAAATCCTTCATTAAAGACGCTCTGAAGTGTAAGGCTCATGCCTTGAGGCATAAATTCAGCTGCATCAGCCGTAAGTGCCCTGCCATTAAAGAGATGGTGTTCCAGTTACAGCGGGAGTGCTACCTGAAGCATGACCTCTGCTCCGCTGCCAAGGAGAACGTCCAGGTCATTGTGGAGATGATTCACTTCAAAGACCTGCTGCAGCATGAGTAAGTGCCTCCATGCTAGTGCAGTCAGAGGCGTGGGAGCTCCTTCCAGGAGCACGGTGGTGCCAATGGGCTGTGCATCTGCCCAAGAGCTGTTTCACCTCCTTCTGGCCTTAAGCACATCTTGTTTTCCCATGTACCAGACCGAGGTAATGCCTCCTTCACAGGGGCCCTTGAAGACTACTTTGTTTACGAAGGGCTAGATGTGACTGTGGAAGGGAATGAAACAGGTGGAAGTTGGATCTGGCTGCCTCTTTGGTCCTTTAGCAAACAGAGTGTCAGCGTCTGCTGTTTCCAGAGGCATCTCGGAATGTCTCTGTGCTTCCTGAGCTCAAAGGCACCATTCCTGACCTCAGTATCTTGTTAAAGATGACAGCTAGAGGAGAAGGGGGAAGAAGGCCTATGCAAAGTTGTCAGTAAGATGATAATTTCTTCTTTAAATACATACTTTGAAATGTCTTGTAGTTAATTGTCCCTGAAAGAGCTGCAGTCCCCCAGGTAATCTCTCATTCATCTTACTCCTTATTAATCTCAGATGCTTTTTAATAAAACATGGAGGTGTACAAAGTGAAGGCACAAGTCGTATTTTGAGGAGTTAGTCCCTCTGACTTGGAGCACAGCTGCCCTCTGAGGAATGGCAGGCAGGAATCCTATTTGGAACTGATCAAAGGTACTACATGACAGCAACAAACCAGGCACAAGCTGTTTGTACCAACTCTTTATGCACAGATGCAAAAACCAGAGCCTGTTTTTCTTGCAGGTGAACATTTCACTCCCAGACAAGAAGGCTGAGCCACAGCCTGGCAGCAGGCTTAACCTTAGAGCATCTTCCTACCACGCGTCTGTGCCGCCTTGTCCCTAGCGGATATTAGCACAGAAACCCCAAATCTCAGCCATTGCAACAGATACTTTTTTTTTTTTTACAGAATCACTTCTTTTAGACTTTTAGCCTTGCATTTTCATTGGCCTCCAAGGGAGCTGTGCCCTGATTCCCTTACTTTCAACTGAAAACCACCCCCCAATAGCTGAGCTGCAGTTGCAGAGACACGCTTTGATGCCAGTTTACTCTCAAAAGCAGCATCATTTGCTGTGCTTCGTACGAGTTGGGCACAGTGGCTGGAAAGCAACGCCCTCTCCGTGGACATTCCTGAGGCTGGGATCGAAGGCATGGCTGGTGGCAGATCTTGGTCTTGCCAGGGCTGCTGGCTGTGCCCAAGGTGAAGGGCAGGATCCCGCTGCCTGGGGAGAGGGGAAGCGGGGCTCCGTCCCGCACACTGGCACTTCTCTGCGGGAACTGCTTAGGCTGTATTAACAGGCTATAAACGGGGTACTTGGTACCAGCTTAACCCCCCCCATCACTTGGAGATGAGAACAACTATGAAAGTCAAAGGCCTGTACACAGAGAAGTAAGTTATCCTTGTTTTACAAACAGGCTAAAGCAGGAATGCTCAAAGGCAGCTGCTTATTTCTGGGGAGCTTAACTGGGGGGTTCTCAGTTTGAGAAGAGACATCTCCCCCCCCCCAGTGGAATGTCTGTAATTTGCACAATCTCATTTAGAGCTTCCTACACTTCATTTTCAGCATCTTGTGGAGTCAGAGCTTAGCTTTCCTATGCGGGACTCCCCAGACAGAAGCCAGCCAGCCTCCTCCCCTCCCCTAAATTTAGAGGCCATCTCTGAAGCTTTTGAACTAAGGAACTTGTTCAAGATCAATAGGCAAGTGTGGCAGAGCTGGAAATAAAATCACATCTGCTGACTTGCAGCCTTGTGCTCAGTTCAGGTACTATGGTCAGGCCAGCTGAAATGCAGAAAGTAAAACAGTGAAGGAGAAATGGGCCAGTATTAATCCGCAGGGCTCTGGCAGGCTCTGAATACCTGAAATATTTGGCAGCTGAACCACTTTTTAGTCATACCAGCAACCTTTTTCTTCCAAAGATTTTTCTAAAGGTTATACCCAATTTCAACAACCGATTTCTCCTTTTAATTTTTTTCATCCTTCTGCTGGATCGCTCTGTGATGTGCTCAGTTCTCTCTCATCTTCTATTTTACATTTAAAACAAAAACTAAGAGCAGGAGAAGCAAGTGGCAGCTCTCAGACTTGTTCTCTGACTATTTTATTCTGACCGTTTTCTCCCAATGAGTGTTGAGGAACGTGAAGTCTCCTCCTGAGTCAGCTGCGATGGGGTGGGGGTCAGGCTGATTTGCTCTGGTGGAAGTGGTGACAGGCCCTGGCAGATCGGTCGCTGCTGCATTCCAAGTAACTTTTTTTTTTTTAAACAACAGAAACAATCCAAACATGGGAAATATTTTGATATAGGGGAATAGGTGGCTCTCCAAGATTACTCATTCAAAATGAGTTTAAGCAGTTGGGCAAAGTAAAATCAGGGTAGCGTCAGACAGTGATCACAATCTGTTGGTTTTCTTCATCTCGTCTGACTTAGTTCATGGGAAGAGATTTAGACTAGTCCGCAGCCACCAGAGCTGGTGGACGGTGTGACCAGAAGGTGCACCCCCACCACCCCATACAACCACAACTGCTGACCCCAGCCAGTTTTCCACTTGCACTGTGGATGGTTCCTACCGGGGAAGGCTTTTAAGCACGTCCTTCTGGGCCTGCTAGCAGCTGGGCAGTTGCGTCAATAGACAACATCAATATTGACCCACAAAACTTGTGACCGCAACTATTTTAAAATCGCTGCACTCGGTGACCCATGGCTGAGGAAGCCAAAGTGCCTGTGCTTGGGCTGCCTTGTGCTGTGGGAGCACAGAGACCGGGTGAGAAGCAGAAACAGTGTTTGGCCATGGCTTGTTTGGAGTCCTTGTTTGGCTGAGAAAAAGTAGACACTGAAAGGTTTACTCAAATCTGTAAGGAAATGGAAAAAACCCAACAACTTGGTGTGGGAAGAAAGAGTGCCACCAAAGTGGCTCCATGTGCCCAAGCTCTATGCAGAGTCAGATCTTGAGTCCAGACAGGATTTCACTTGTGGTGGAAAGCTAAAGATGATGATGAGAAAAGCCAGAGAACCTCTAGTTGAGTATCCGGTGCCCTTCGCCTCCCTCTTGCAGACTGGTGATGGGTGTATGTTCTGTACCAGCTGGTCATCTGGAGATAGCAAGCTGTTTGATGAAGTTGATAGCTCGGCATGTGAGCAGGTTTCCTTTGTCATGTATCCTGACTAATAAAGATGAAGGGGCCCAGAAAGAGATAGAGGCAGAAGGTGCAAGACAGCAGTTCTTCATTTGCTGAGCATGTAGACCTCATATATTCCTCTGGTGGACATCACAATCCTCCCAGAACATCTCCAGTGGGGGAGCAATTGAGGCAGGTCCATCACTTGAGAGAAGCTTTGTTTGAGGGGATGCCATCATGTGCAGTTCTTACAGCGATACGGCTGATGAGAATATAACATACTGCATAATAAACATGGTGCAGAATTGCTCTACAAGGCTGCCGAGTCAGTGGGGAGCAGGGGCTAACGTTGCTGAGCTGTGCTGTGCACAAGGGGGGCAAGGCAGAGAGGCCATTACACTTGTTTATCGATATAAAGCCCGTATATATTTTTTGACTGTCTTCTCACTGTTTCCTTTGCCTCCAGGCCATATGTTGACCTAGTGAATATCCTGCTCACCTGTGGCGAGGAGGTGAAAAAGGCAATAACAAGAAGCGTCCAGGCCCAGTGCGAACAGAACTGGGGAAGTCTGTGCTCCATCCTGAGCTTCTGCACCTCGGCTGTGCACGGTGATGCCATCCTGGCTCCTGAAAAGAAGTCGGGTGAAGCCAGCAAAGCTGCTGCTGGCCGCGGGGACATGCTGGCCCACTCCGACTCCGACCACAGGGAGAGCTCGCGAGCATCTAAGGGAGAGAGAGGTACTAAGGGCCACTTGAACGCCCATGCCCGGGTGAAAGCTGGGGGCCACGGTCCTAAAGGGGCACATGGGATCATGGACCGGGCAGACGAACTGTCCGACTTCTCTGACATCCGGAGGTGAAAAAAGGCACCAACTTCCCGTTTCCCCCCATCCTCCCCCTTCCACTGGAAACCTCCTCCGTTGAGTCCCATCTTCCCGTCTATGGACATTCCAAAGCATTTCCCATTCAGAGGTCAAGCACAGGGCATTGCAAGATATATATGGACCTCAGCAACAGTGTATATAGTAGCAAAGGGAGAGGAGTGGCAATGGGTTATCAATCCAGAAAACTCGACACTTGAGCAGCCACCAAACGTGGCAAAATGTCTCTGACTAAATTCTTTTCCCCTTTTTTATGAAATGGACATCAGCTGAAATTTAGGATGTTGTTTGGGGGTTGTTGGGTTGTTTTGGGGGTTTGTTTTGTTCATTTGTTTGTTTTTCTTGGTCCCCCTGGCTGGGGAGAAGGTTCCAAGAGGGCTCTGCCAGATTGCTTGTGGCTTAGCACCTCTGAAGGTTTAGGGTGCAGCCTTACAGCAGATGGCTGAATTCCAGGGGGATTTGGTTTCTGCCAGTGGCTGAGAATGCAAGAGCTCAAGGCTGTCTGTGATGCTCTCTAATGAAATAGCTTCCTTGTTTCTCGCACAGGAACCGTGTGGTCTGGAGCTCCATCGCTTTCTCTTAACCAACTCCTGAGCCATTGTTCCCATCTGGGTGATGCTGCCTAGTTTAAGTGCCCCCTGTTTGTTTCTTTTAACCACTGCATAACTTGACACTTGCTAATCCAGACATTTTGACAAGTTGAAGGCGAGTAGTCAGCTTCCAAATGAGGCAATGTGACTGTTAAGACTTGCACAGTATGGAGGACCCCCAAAAGTATGCTCGTGGACCTCTTAAAAACCCTGTGCGTATTCTCTGCTGACACTTGCCCATCAGTGATACAGGTCCTCCACCCTTATGGACAGCCCAAGCTTAAAAGGATGGGCGTAGGCTCAGCAGACAGCAAAGCGCCCCATATGCTTAGTTCTTCTGTAGGGCTGCATTGAAGGCCCAGCAGAAATCTCTCTCTCCTTAGCAGCAGCACAGTGTGGTTCACTGGGGTGCAGAGCCCCACTCTAACCTGCCTACCAGCTCTGATTTATCCAAATGCCAAAGATAAGGAGAGGGGGTTGACTTGTGTTTAGTTTTTTCCCAACTGTCATGCAGATAATGACCACCAATCTTGGCAGAATAAGTTACTAAAGATGAAGAGTGTCAAGAACTTACTGTTTCTCAGCAGTTTTAAGTGTGAATGAGGTGTTTGGACGCATCTCTCCTACCCCCTATGCAATTGTAATTCTCAGGTTGCAGATCTGCAATCCTATATCCCCAGACAGTGTACTGGAAATGGAGGTTGCAGCATCCATGGGGACAGAAGGGTGAGCTCTTCTCTTCCTCTAGAGAAAAAGCGAGTTTTCTTAGAAAGTGGGAATCACACCAGGGATTCAAGCCTTCTCATTTAGAAAGTTTGGGAGGAAAGCTGTGGGGGCAGGAAGGCAGTTCAGTAGAGACAGAACGTACCCAGTGAACTAACGTACGTCTTGTCGCATGGTGGGAAGGAGCTGTATAAACAGTAGAGGGTGTTGGAATTTGGCTACAATTTCCAACTCAGATTTTAGTTACTGCTAAGTGAACACAGCTCCTAATAGCTATGTTCAGGGTTTAATGCATGTATCCACCCGCAGAAGTTATAGGCATTGCTTTTAATAGAAGCCACGTAGGAAGCAGGAGAGGACCGTTAAGTTGAAAAGGTGCGTCTCTATGTGATCACAGGGTCTTTATTTGAAGACATGACCTTGATCCCACCTGACACTTAGCTAAGTTCTGTGACAAAATTTTCACTCTGCTTCATTGACAAGAGGTGGGATCAGGCCAAGTACCGTAGCGGCAAAGACCATGCTGGCCCGAGGAGTGGAGCTCCTGGCGGTGAGGGTGCCAGCTGCCCTCGTGGGTTGTAGTACGGGGCATGGACTACATGGACGGGGCGCCCAGGCTGTCCCAGGGAGGAGCTTGCCAAGGTTGGTTTGGTTGGGCGTGTCTCTGATGGCCAACTTCTCTGCTCCACAAGCTAACTAGCTGCCGGTGGTACTGTAAGAAGGTTTCTGGCGTGCCTCCATGGGTTTCCTGTGAGCGTCCTCTCCCCCTTGGTGGCACGCAGCCACCATGAAGAACAAGCTCAAACCAAAAAAAGACAATCCAAGCGTTTCAGCAAAAAGAAAACAAACGCAAAACAAACAACAGCTCGCTACCAACGTAATATTCTTGCATTGAACTAAAATAAGATCCCTCTCTCATTAGAGGTCTGATTTATCAATGGGAACCAAACATATAGGTCTACATCCTTGAATGTCTCAGTCAACGTATCACCTCAGCATGCATACAGTTTTATTTGTATTCATTCGTTCTGTGGGGAAAACTGTATCTTTCCCTTGTTTAGTCAATGAAAATTTGGGGGGGGGGGGGGNGGGCGAGCTGTGGGTGGGAGGGATTTTTGTATAAGGCATAACTTTTTTTTCCTCTGTGTGTGAAGATTTTATGTGTTCATCTACTGATTCCGCATATGCTATTATTGTAAATATTTAACATTTCTATTTATTATAGTGTCTCCATTTTAAAAAAGAACACTGCTGGCTATGATAATTTAAACGTACGTCGTGACCTGTGTTGTATATATTCATGCCACTAGTATGGGGTTTTTTTATGTTTAAAGCTGCGTAAATATAGTTTTATACAGTTCCATAATGTTATTGACAGCATAAATCATTTATTTATTGTTAAACCTTCTTTCATATCTAACAAATAGGGTGCGTTTTACCTGAGATTATTTTATTGTGACATCTACATAGCCTTAATTCTTTATAAAAAAGAAAAAAATGTCCATTTAGATACTGTATGATGCTTTAATTAACATTCCTTATGAACTTGCTGTTCATGAAGGAGGTTTAGCTTAAAAGCCAAGGTATGAATGTTTCCTTTATGCTTTGCATCTGGAATGAGCCTTGTTCTGGAATGAAAATAGTGGGAGAAGCAAAATGCCTACTGGAAAAAGATAGCAGTAAACCCTGGAAAATGCTGTCCTAACTTAAAGTGCTGAACGAAAAGGAAAAGAAAAGAAAAAAAAAAAAAGACAAACTGTCCTTAATTCCAAATCTCTGGGAGAAAAACATACTAGTTTTATCTCATGTAGAATTTGCAGCCAAATAAGCTTGTAAAAAAAGAAAAATGCATATGGCTTTAGACAAAGCTCTGTACCTTTCACACTATTATTTTCCTTAAACACTAATAAATGTTTTGAATAAGACTCCGGCTGTGTTTTGTTTAGCTGGAGCTTCAGCCGCTGCGATAAGGGGTAAGAAAAGCCCTCTGAAGCTGGGCCAGCAGGTCCAGCCCAGGGGGGCAGAGGTGATCTGTCTGCTTGTCCCCAGAGCCAGCTGGGCAGTGGTGCCCTGGCTGGGGCAGGACATGGGGACACGGCCAGCCCTGCCTCTCGGTATGCCGGGGAGAGCTGGCACAGGGAAAGAGACCTCCTCACCGCTGTGTCATTCCCCCAGGGGAGGGAGACCTCGTCTGTCTGGGACCTGGCAGCTTGGTTGGCGGGCAGAAAGGGATGAAAAACACGGGCAGCAGAAGCTCGTGCCCTTCTCAGGCTCAAACAAAGCCCCTGCTTATTTTGGGAGGTTTGTGCCTTAGCGGAAGCCATGAACTGGGTTCACTGCAGCGTGCCAGAGCCACCTCATCTGCCTTAAATCAGTCTGTATTGGGGTTAGGAAGGGAGTAGAGGGATGCAGGTTTCTTAATTACAGGTTTCTCCTTGCTGCCCTGATGATCTTGGATTACAGAAGTCCCTTAGGAGGGGGCATGCTGTGCTCAGTCCGGTTGGCTCTAGGCACAGCGCAGCATCCCATAACGGCCGGGATGGGGACCAGTGGCTGAGCACAGCACCCACCCAGGGGCGAGGTGTCAGGAGCCCCCAGCACGGGGCCAAAGGCTGAGCCCTGGACTGCAGCCAGACCCACTAACCAGTACAACAGCACCGCTTTCTAAAAGCTGATAAAGTCGTCATGCATCTATAAAAGACCCAGTCAGTTCATGTAATAGCAAGAGTTCTCCAAGATTTTACCTTAAAAACAGAGGACATCCATTTGTCTCTCCACTGCCAGCTATTAATAATCTGTCAATAAGTACCAGCCAGTGGCTCTGTACGGGGATGGTAACAGGCACATACAGTAGCGGTAATTCTCTCTCAGACCACTCCATCACCATCCTAGCAATGATCGGATATCAAAATCTTAAATGCTTACTGGAGTTTCGGCAAAGGAGAAAAGCAAAATCCTAAGATTTACAAAAAAGCAAGCTGCAGAAACAGCACTTCTATGTTGTCTCCGAAAGTCATTTTCATACAGCGTCGGGGTGTAGGCAGCAAGGGGATGGGGAAATTATGAGAAAGCACCTCAGAACATAAAGCATGGGGTTTTTTTTAAGGCTGCTTGCATGAAAAAGCACATTTTTAACACTCCTTCTGTGGGGTTTAAAAATAACTAATCCAGTTGAAGCCTTTGGATGAGATGGGCTTCAGAAGCCTCGATGTGATTTGCAGCAATCTAAGACCTGTAGCACTTCTTTGCCTGTAGGTGCAACAACTCTTTATAATCCTGCCATGAACTGTCATCAGACACCAACGGGAAAGTGCATCTTGCCAGCAGAGACGTGACGGATTTTAGTGGGATGTGATCTCAGACCAACCCGCAGTCAGGCGACAGCCAAGAAATAGTTCCGCTCCTGCTGGTGTTGGACCACTCGTTGGCATTAAAGATCCCACTGCATTTTTTTGCAGGGGCCGGTCCACACCATGGCTGTGATGCAGCTCAGGTAACTGAATTCTGCCCTCTACCACCCTCCTTGCAATTTCAACTAGAAAAGTTATTTTTCATCTGATGCAGAAAGCGGTGAGACTGCATTCTGCTCCAAAAAGTGGCTAGACATTAGAGATGGAGAAGTGACCCTTACCTTCCCTTAGGGCATCACGTCTCACAGAATAGCACAGTAAGTAACAGAGTGCTGACATTAAAAAGTACAGAAGCACAGAGAGAAAAAGAAGCCCTAAAACAGACTGCAGAGCAGGGATTCCGCATTGCACAACCCTGAGAAGTGCATAACTTAAAATATGTTTAATACCAGCATACAAGCCTACTTCCAAGACTGGCGCGATCTTACTTCAATTTGGTCTGAGTCGCTTTACAAGTGAGGTAAGGAAAAACCAAATCAAGGCAATTCAAATTGCAAAGGCACATCCATACACAGGTCTCATCCAGTTGAACAAATCCCACCAAGAGTCACGCATGTGGTCCATTTGGATTCGTTCTCCTACGGGCTCCCTTGTCTAGCCTCCCAAAAGAACAAAATTAATTCCAGATATTGGCTTGCTCAGGCATACCAAAACATTTACAAATGTATATGGCAATTTACATATGTCAGCCCACATAGTGAGCTGAGTCAAATCTACTGCCAGGGCTTCTGCATTCATCTCTACAGGTTCCTGGATATTGCCCTTCACTCTCCTCCCTGAGCCCATGCCTGGAGATACCCGGAGAGCTGAGGCAGCTCCGGAGCTGCTCTGCTGCGTCACGCCTGATGAATTCATGGCAGTGATCTTCCCAGGTGAGGGAACAGTTAAAGCTTGTTGGGAAGCCTCTCAGCAGTGCATTTTTAAAGCTATTTCCTGACACCTCACCAGAAACACAAATCCCACTCAGTTTTCACTGCTAGTTATGTTCGTGTTTCCATGCTCCCCTCGCAGACTCTCGCAGGAAAGGCTCCTCTCACACCTGCTGAAGGCAGGAATTGCTGCATGCTTCCCCACCAACAAACACAGCACATCCCGCGCCGTGAGGAACGACGGGCAGCCTGCATCACCCAGACCCATCACCGTCACCTGCCCTGTGAGCAACCAAAATTGAACGGTGGAGAGGGGGTGCAGCTGGGAGGCAGGAGCTCCACCGATGGCTCTCAAGGTCCCTCCCAGGTCTGTTCCTGCGGTCCCAGCACTAACAGGTCCTGGCACAGGGCGGGGGCTAAGCATAACCATGTAATTAGTGAAACCCTAACAATTTTTGTTTCTGTACATTTTCTTTAAGGAAAAACATCCCCGCCAGTGGAGCATTTCATTTTGAAATCAAAACCTCATGTCTTTCTTGATCAGGAATGTAAAATGGGGACTTGAGGGTTGAAAGACATGACAAATTATGGGAAGCTGCAGGGGCTGAGAATTCCTATCTCTGAGGATGCTGACTGTTACAGCCTTGACCTTTTCTGCAAATACCATCCTCCCTTATAAAAATGCGGCTTGGAGTTTATTTAGAAATTCTTTTAAAATAAGAAGTCGTCTTTGGAGAGTCTGCTGCGAGGTCCTCCACATTGATGGGGGTATAGCTTTTTTTAAGGGAGCTTTTTTTTTTCCTCCACGGCTGGAAAGTAGTGTCCTAGGGGCAGTGCCACTGCAGTGAGCGTGCTGGACCAAACCACCGGGTGTCTCAGGGGCTCTGGTGACACTGCAGAGATCGGGTCTGACACTTGGTTCCGAACAGGAACCTCAAAAGGGTGGATATTGAGCCTAGGTTGGCTTACACAGAACAAAATGCCTCCATGGCACAGAGAGCATCAGCTTCCCCGGTGCCTTCAGAAACGCAAGCTAACGAAAAGGCTAAAACCAGGCTGCATCTTAACACAGCACAGCATCCATCCCTCGCTATCTACGACATTATGGCATGTAATCCCCTCTATAAACCCCACTTCCATTTCTCAATTTTTCTGCAGTTTGTATCTGCAGTTTGTATCTCTGTCCCACAATCACACCGGACTACATTTGTCACCCATGAATAATCCCACTTACATTGCAGAGTCTCTTCCTACCCTGGAGAAAAATGCAGTGGGAGGTGTGGGGAAGCTCAGTGAAAGCTGACAGCCAGGAGAGACTGGGAAAGGCCTACAGAATGCCTTATTTAGATGTCCTATTTTAAGATAAAATGAAAAGGAACTATGCACATTCAGCATTTTGTTGAACTGACATGAAATCAAGGCACTACAAAATCAGTTTGCAGAGGGGTGCGGTGCACATGCTTGAAGCTTTCTTGCAAATATTATTATTATTATTTATAATTACAGTAGCTCCTGGCTGGCAGGAAGTGCCAACCTTGGGGCTACCAATCCATTTATCACAAGAGAAAGCCCTGGCCAAAAAGAGTTTCCATCACCACCGGCAGAAAGAAACATTGTCCTTTGCCTCTGCATGCAGAAAACAAAATAGCATCTACCTGGGCACTCAGCTTTAACTCACTGCACAAGATGCTTCAGAGTAATCACAGGAATTACGCGTTCTTCTCTCAGATCTACCACCGACACTTGCTGGTCCAAAAGCTACCACCAAGGGATGATGAGTCTGCAGAAGCCCATTAAAAACATTTTGGCCTGTACAAAAAGAGGGAGTGAAAGCAGCCAGGATGCCTCGGAGAGGGCAGAGGATGCCCAGGGAAGCTGAAACTGCCCCGCAGCAAGACAGAGCTCCTGAGGGTCCGGGCAGCCCACGGCAGCAGCCGGCTGACTCCGCAGATTCCTGGAAGAGGAGATGTATTTTTGTGGCTATCTGCGTTACATGGACTAGTGAAAGCTGGCCACAGCCAGTGATCCAGGGCTGGGGAATGAGTCTTGGATAATAATTAAAGGCCCAATCTTGGGTTCCCCAAAGCCTCTGGTAAAGCATCTTATTGATAATAGTAGGACATTAGGATTAGGCTCCTGCTGGAGCTGGGAATCACTGAAGCTTTCCTGACTACATAGGCTTATCAGGAATAGTCTTAACAAAATCAGAAAATAGATGAGGCTGAAAATAAACTGTTCTCGAACATCCCACATTCAGAAATGCCTGGATCTGAGGAACGGGGTTTTTTTTTTTGCAGCACGCCCTAAGCACAGACCATTTGCAAACCATGGAAGAGCAGGCAATCCGTAGTGTCTTTCAATAGCATCCAGAATTGTACAACATTTTAAATACAACAAAGATAAGACTTGAATACTGCTTTTAAAGACCCAAAATAAAGTTGACTAGGCTTTATGACACTATATACCATATTGCTTGAATTCTGGCCTTTCTACACAAAACAGCCTCTCCCTTTCCTTCTGTTGGTCACGTAGCACAGCTTTATTACAGCCTGGAAAAGTGGCCAGGCCCTCTCTTCAAAGGAGAAAAGCCCAGCTATACCCTCCCCATGAAGATGTTAGCAGGATGCATTGCTTTGGGAAAATACAGCAATTATTCTGAGCAATAGCATAGAAGTCAAAAACTTGAAAGGGTGGAGTAAAAAAGGACCAGGAGACAGTACTGAGAATATGTGATGATGCCATTTAAGCACATAAACTCATTTAGGAGCTTGCTTGGAACAAGCTGTTCTTACAGTATTGCCAGACTGACCAGAAACAAGAAGAGCATTAATGTCCAATTGACCAATAAGTTGGTCAAACCCTCTCTCATGAGACTGGCAGCCAAATTTGTAAACATTGAAGGTCAGATAAACATCCAAATGTTGCAACTTATTGGATTCACATTCCTCTGGCGATTCACCTATGTTTTCTTCTGTCAGGACTGAGGGTTCGAGGAGATGGTGGGCAGCTAACAGCAGGATCATGTTCTCGACCAGCACGAGGCACGGACAGTACAGGGAGGGCAGAGGCTGCAATGGAAAACCTAAACTTCATAGGAAAAAGAAGCCCGAGCCTCTGTAGCAACACCCATCCTTACCTTTGAAAGAAAATCACCAGTATTTTTTTATCTTTAAAATTGTCTTGAGGACGAGAAAACGGGCGAACTTAAAATCCTTCAGGGGCCATGAAACTTGCCAAGCCACTGCAGACCCGGTACTAGCACAGAGGGATTGCTTTGGAGCAACACGAGCAGGAAAGGGAGGGAATAACCTGAGAGGTGGCTCATCTGCAACTGGCGTGGCGTGTGCCCAGCAGCCTCCACGCAGCAGCCCCGGAGCGAGGCACAGCGTCGCTGGAAGGGCGGCTACAGGAAAGGCACACTCCGGTGGAACTCAGCACACGCCGGTGGAACTCAGCAGACTGCCCCCAGACCACGGGAGGCAGAATTTGTCCCGGTCAGCACGCTCCGTCCTTAGGGCTGTAACTGGCAGGAGCTACCCGCTCTCACAGCTGCTGCAGGATGCAGGGCTGTCCCTTGGCTGCGACTGCAGCGCCGCAGGTGTAGCTGCGCCGTGGTACACCCATAGTAACACTTACACAACGCTGGCTCTAATACACTCAATGACACACACACACCCCCCCAATGCAGCTCGCTCCTCTGGCAGAAATACAGCGGGACCAGCTGTAGGGACCCTCCTACGGGACTGGCAACGCCGCAGCCGCGTGACACGAGGGCTGATGCCCCCAGTGTGGTACCTGGTATCGGATAAATCAAAATTGATTCCGATTGCAATCTCACAACCCACCAAAATCACTGCGGAAATGTAAAGCTGGCTCCAAACTGCGTGCTCCCGCTGACCAAAATAGAAGCACGTTGATGTGGTGCATCTCAACTGGATGCATGTTATCGAGCAATCTGGTAGCGCTCAGAGTCATTGGGGTCTGTGATACCCACGGCATCAGCTCACAAGTTGCAGTAACAGAACATGCAGTAATAGTGCAACAGGCCCCAGCTGGGGCTGCAATACCCTCGTCCCAAGTTCATCGGAAAATGGCAAAAAAGTCCCATGGGATCAGGTGAGAAGGTGGAGGAGGAAAAAATAAAGACATAGAAACATCAGTTCTTATCCATAGGACTGTGCTGATTCCCACTCAGTATACTGTGTCTGCAAATGGAGCAAATCTATAGCAAAACCAGGCAGAGAGGAAAAGAGAGAAAATACATTAATAGTATGGAGGAAAAGAGAGAGAAAATACATTAATAGTCATCCCTGCACCCGGCCTGAAGGCTGGCTACACGGTCAGTGAGGCACCACCTCCCTGCAAGTCTAGGTTTTCTCTCCCAGTTATGACCAGGAGCCATTAGTTTAATTTCAGTATCTCTGTACCTAATATTTGACTGCAACCTGATAGATCCCTGACAGCAGCAACTCTCTCTCAGCTACTGAAAAGGAGAGAGAAAGAAGACACACAAGTAAGAAGGCCATCTCTGCTACGTGTGGCCCTGCTGCCAAGCTTGCCCTGCAGTTCAGATGCTTTCAAGCTCCAGAAAGGTAAGGAATTAGGGTTTATTCCTGTTGCAGAGCTGTATTTATAAGGCAAATAGAAAGAAAGATATCAGAAGAAAGGAGGGATGCAAAGCAGAGACTGGATTAGCTGCCTTTAACTGCTTTAGCCTCTTTTTACCAGATAGGTGGAATTGCCACCAAAACAAAGGCCAGGAAGGACAACCCCGCTGTCTCCAGACTCAAGAAACACTTGCTAAAGCCCATCCACGGTGGAAAAAAAAAAAAAGCTGCGGGAGCATTTGCCAACATCTTCACATCACTAGTCAGGAACTACGCAATCAGGCAGGAGTCGGGCGGGTGGATCAAGCCCAACATTAACAAGCCCAGCTGGCTCTGCCTTGTGCCCTTCTCAATAGTTTCCAAAGACAGGACAACAATTTACCATAAAGAGGCCCTGGGGCACTGACACGTTATTTTATTTCTGGCTTTGAACTTCAGAAACGTCCAGGATTCGTGGACGTGTGCCGTTGCTCACACCAGGTGAATTTACCCGGGGTCTCCGTCTCAGCCATACGGCCATTGGAAAGCTTCGGTGCCTGCTTTCCATCTGACAGCAGCACAGCTGAACACGAGAGATGCAAAACTAATCGTACGGAGCAGGGAGCCAAAAAGGGATTCCAGCAACATGAAAACCAGAAGGAAATGCCAGAGTCACGCTATCTGCGATCAGTATCTGTGACCCTTCATTTTCCAAGAAGTAGCGATGATAAGGCAGCTCTGCCCAGGTGAAAGATACCAGCAGGGCTAATTGTAGCTGAGCGGGCTGATTCTCATGGCAATGCTGTAACCTCCCTGGATTCCAGCTCCTAGCGGCTGCTGTCACTGCTCATAATATCCAGCAGCAAGAGAGAGAGAGAAAGGAACAGAAAGAGGGAGAAAGGAAAGAGAGAAAATGGAGAGGAAAGGAACAGAGAGGGAAATAACAACAGAAAGAAAAGTGTAAGAATAGACAAAAAAGAAAGGCAAGGAAAAGAGAAGATATGGAATAAAGCAAAGGCAAATGGGAACCCTTAGCTGCTCCACAATTTTGTCTTAAAGGAGTTTCAGGAGAGTTTCAAGGAGCTGATGGCAGAAGCTGCTCACTGTGAGTAGATGGCAAGAGGCAAACTCAACTCGTCCCTTCCCTGAGGAGGTACATCTTCTGCAAGGAGAGACCGGGCAGGCGGGGAAGGCACAGAGAGTAAAGAAATTACTCCAGAGACATTACCTCTCCACTGACTCTGCTGGCTGCTTGCTGCATGTAGAAGTCTTGAGAAGTTTAAAAAAATTAATTAAAAAAAGGAAGAGTACTACTAACAAGCTGCTAATGAGGCTTAGCCTCTGCACACAGCTTAGCACAGAAGGGAGGCTGCTCTGGTCCCTAAAAGCTCTGCCCAAGAGCAAAGGGATCCGTTTGTCCAGCAGGAACGGGAGGGAAAGCCACAACACTGATAATTTTGTGTCTACTACCACCACATTCCCTACTATTCCTGCACCCATCCACCAACTTTCTGGTCCCCCCTGCCCATTTCTTACAGTGCCCTACTTAATTTCCAGGTTTTGGACAGCCCCAGCTTCAAATGGACATGAGTTCTGGGCAAGCTGCCCTCGCACAGTCCCCGAGCCGTGCCCTGCGCACACCGGGAGCTCGCCGTGCACGTGCACCGCCAGCTGGACCTGTTGGACCTGCTGCGGTTGGCAGGTGGGTCTGGGCCGCATGATTACTACTCTTGTTATTCCTCCTCAGATCCAGGTAAATACATGCTACAAGAGTCCGTGGACCAAGGAGATGACGCTCAAAACAGCCACAGCAAAGGATGAAAGGAGCAGTGAGAAGTGACTGGCTCAAGAACATGCAGCAGAACAACAGCAACGTCTAGTTGGTTGTTCCATCTAGTTCCATCCCAACGAGATGGAAGGGGTTTGTTGCCAAAATATGGGTGTTCAGGAGCCAGCTGATACGTGTTAGGTTATCCAAGACATCCACGCAGTGCTGGCAGGTGTGACCCAGGACCTCCAGGAGACCAGTGGCTTTCTGGAGCAGCAGTTGGAGGCCAAGTAGGACACCTAAGTTTGCAAAAATGACTACAGGCTTATTCTAAGAGCAGTGCCTGGTGACCCAAGCCAGGCTGTCTCCCCACACAAGGATTTAACTCTGCTGGGGAAACACCTCCCCCCAGCATTTGGAAGCAGAGTCACGTGGGCTCTGAGGAAAAAGGTCCAAACTCCTCACAACTCTTAGGGCTGTGCGCTTTCAGAATAAACATCATGAAGATGAGCCTAGAAAACAAGACATCGTACCCAGTCAAGGCCAGTGCCATCAACAAAACCAGTGTCAGCCTAAAAGCAACCGGCTTGGTTATATACAGACAGCCCCTGGGTGCTCTCAGTGTACATAAATACTAACTTATTCTTATTGAAGTTTGTTTTTTCATTTCACCTACATACAGTTTAAATTACATTAGAAATAGAATCAAACTTACACTATAGTCTGCTGAAATCCTTTGTCCTATAGAGAAAAATTTCACAAATCATACACAATTACAGCATTTTGAAGGAAAGTCAAGCTGCTGAAATGGTAGAAGCCACAGACCACGACCAGAACATGTCGAAAAGCTCAACAAGCTTTTGATGAAAATAACTTTCACTGCAAGTATGGAAAAAACAGAGTTGTTCGCTCTGATTTATTGAATCAGTTTGATTGAGGTATTTTATCATTCATGTGTTAGTTAATTATTTGAAAAGCTAGAAAGTTTATTTTCCTCTCGTAGCCATGATAAAGTATTTCAGAATGCATTCTGCTAGTAGTAAATTTTTGAAGACCCTGACCAGCAAAAACACTTCATTTAACTCACCACTTAAAAATAACATTAATACATCAGCTTTACACACAGAACAGGCCTCTATATACTTACTCTGTTTTTCATATGTATTTGACACATTAGACACTTTCATTTAGAAAATAATTCCTTCATGTTTTCTTTCCTGAATTCCCATTTCAATCTTACTAAATTTTAAGATAAATCACAAAAGAAAACCAAGCCTNCCCCCCCCCCCCCCCCCCAAACGGTGCTATGCATCATTTTCTTATGTAATAAAGTCTACTTCTGAGAATCTGAATAAACGTGTGATAAATGTAAGGAAATGTGTACAGGTATGGCAAAACCCAGAACAAATGTAGTGCGAGGGCTGCATTTAGGGCTCTGACCTACATCCTCTGGTCAACCACAGCACACCAGTTTAAGATGCCCAAAGAATTTTGCTGTGGCTTGCTGACAGCCACCACTCCTCAAGCAAAAACTGGCATCGTGGGACACACACCTCCATTTTGGGAGTTCCAGAGAGGAGTTTGTTACATCAGCTTAAGCCAACAACAAAGGTTAGTCTGCCCCCAAAAAAACAAGCTATGGGGCTGGAGAACTGAAAGGGTGGCTCGTTCTGTCCCACAAGAACACAAGACTGGGAGCAGTAATATCCCAGACTGCTGCCCCTACATTCACCAGAAGACATTAGCCAGAAAATCTGACTGCAAACAGTCTCAAATCCTGAACCAGGATTTCTGCAAGGAAATAATTACAACCTACATCAGTCCGGGGCAGGACTGGGATTCACGACACGAACACCTTGACTTAAAGCATGATAACGTCAATGATCTTAATCACTTGCACATAAAACAAGACCACCACAGAATGGTTTAGGCTGGAAGGGACCTTAAAGATCATGTAGTGCCAACCCCCCTGCCCTGGGCAGGGACACCTCCCACTACAGCAGGTTGCTCCAAGCCCCGTCCAACCTGGCCTTGGACACCTCCAGGGATGGGGCATCCACAGCTTCTCTTGAGCAGCCTGTGCCAGTGTCTCAGCACCCTCATACCAAAGCTGCCCTTCTCCTCCTCTGCATGATGCAGGAAAAGGCACGGCAACATGGCAAAGGCAGATAAGGAATTTCCACCCATATTGCCCTGACACCCCGTATCTGCCGAGCAGTCAGGAGATGGAGGGATCACCAGTTAGTCGGTTTTCCCTGGGCAGAAAGAATCGGCGGAGGTCAGATACAGCCCCCAGCCCACCCCAGCGTCGTTGGGGCTCACCAGCCCCCCTTCCCCCTGCCCCACCGAGCACCCCCATGCTGCCAGCAGCTCCCGCACCCGCTCACAGCCACCAGCACAGGCTTTGGGGGAAGGCCTGTCCTCCAGCAGCGATGCCCACTGCAGACCCAGCGCCTCTCCCGCAGACGCATTTCCCTATTCTGCAGCACCATCTTGCAGCAAGAGGGAGGAAAGCACCTTTCGCAGACAACAGCACGGAGAAAAGGACCCGAAGGACTCGGCAGGCTGGACTGCTGTTGCAACCAGGAGCAAAAGAGACAACAGATGAAAGATTTTGACCAGGGACAGCGAGTTACAGCCTGTAGCATCCCAGACAAACCCCAGCATTTGCCCAGGGAGAGCAAGTTACCGCCTGTAGCATCCCAGACAAACCCCAGCATTTGCCCAGGGAGAGCAAGTTACCGCCTGTAGCATCCCAGACAAACCCCAGCATTGACACTGGGGTTCAAATGAAGTTGGGAGTAGTTTGCAGGATTATGGATTTTATCATTAAACTCTTCTGCCCTCACAGCCCCTTTTCTGCTTACCTCCCTTACTGGTGGCTGCTTTTCACTCAACTAAAAAACCAAGATATCTGCTAAATTCCCTACTCGAACATCCCCGTGAGCATTGCTCCCAGCACAGCCCTCCGGCAGCCACCAACCTGCTCCATACCGGCGCAGCCACATCCACAACAGGAAGGAAACAAGCGTCTGCACAAAGGCAGCATCAGGAGCCTAAAAAGTCTAATATGTCCCCACGGCCTCTAAAATGTTGTGCCCCAGTCCCACGCTCTATCCCACACAGTTTTAGGGCATTGGGGAGAGCGAAGGATGCGACTGAA
Organism: Chionis minor; assembly: GCA_013398295.1. Taxonomy (NCBI): domain Eukaryota; kingdom Metazoa; phylum Chordata; class Aves; order Charadriiformes; family Chionidae; genus Chionis; species Chionis minor. Next base: position 12,387 of record VZSF01009817.1, on the reverse strand, counting down.
ACTGTAGCAGCAACAGCAAAATGACCCTGTGCTCTTTTGCCTCCCCCTGCTTAGGTAACATCAGTCATGACAAGAATGGGGAGAGGACACAGAGCACGGGGAGGTGTTTGCTTCAGGTTTTCAATTTGTTTGATGACACTCTTAGTTAGGTCTCCTGACTTCTGGAGAGGAACTCAGCTTTCTCCTGTCAGTATCTAGACTTCTCAGATAACGCTGAAAGTAAAGCAGAGGAGGTGCAAGTATTTAAAACAGGAAGACTATTAATTTAAAACCACCAAAAAATGGCCAATGGGCCCCGAAATAGTGGAAACTTGATACTAACTTCAAGTAAGATTTAAGTTATTGTTTCAAGAGCCTTTTTAGTAAAAGGAATTCAAATTTTAAAAGGCTATTTTCAGGAAAGCTATGCTCAGGCCATTTGTGTTATTAATTCTGAAGCTCATTGCATTTTTTAATGAGAAACATAGTCCAAATAGACCAAACCTATCACCAAGACATCAGATTTTTTTAATTCTCCAGTAAAAGAAACGCAGAGTGGTGTGCAGCTGGGAAACAGGGCAAAGCCCGTCCTCCTGCACACCGCAGGGTGCATTTTCCCCTTTGTGTCAGTCAGTGTGAGTGCACATAAAAACTTCTTTCCATTAAAGAAAAACCCCGAGATCTCAACCAGCGGAGGGCGGAGAACAGCCACCACATTGTGTGTTGACTGGCGGAGGCAAAGTTTTGCCTCCTTTTGGCAGCACCAACTTTTCCCACAAAGCCACAGCTCAGATTCGTACACAGCAGCGGGAAAAGAGTATGAACTCTTTGAAACTCAGTGGGTTGTACCGGCCGCAGGTTATGGTCGGGATTACCAAATTCATGTACGTTTTCTCAAATATCTTTTTTGTTGTTTTTCCTTTGTCTTTTTTGTTCACAGACTCTCCTGTGCTCTGAACTCTGCCTGTCCCTGCTCTAGCTGGGAGTGCAGCTCCTCCATCTGCTTCAGTCTTTCCCGAGATCCACAGTCTTCATCCTCCCCTCCCTGCAGTACCTTGCTGCTTTCACTTGAAGGCAACCTTGCGCCACACTTGGCTATAAAAATAACCGGGATTGGAAAGCACGGCAGCTGCTTCACCCCCCAGACATCCCACCTTGCAGGTGGAAAGAGGCCGAGCTCCAGGCGCAGAGGAGAAAGGGCTTAACCGCTCTGACAAGGTTGGATTCATCAACATTTGGACGCTGCTGGACTTCTCTTTAGCTCCTCTAAAAGGGATTCCACCACTCTCTGATCACAACCTTGTGAAAAGCATCGAAGAGAGGATCTGCCGCCGCGCGGGGCCTTGGGGGATGCCTCAGCGCTCGCCGCCTGTTTGCACTCTTCTCTTCACCAAAAGCATCAACAGTGGCCAGAAGTAACAGCAGGGACAGAGCAGGAGCTCAGTTTTGAGCGGGGGACAGAACAAGCTGGAGAGCATATAGATAAGAGTGATATTTCCTAATCAGCTGTCCCCAAGGAATTTTATCCTTGGATACTCGGGGAGCCAGTTATCTCGGCCATTAGTGAACTTGTGAGGGACAGGTGAGATACCAGCAGACGGGCAAAGGGCAAAGGTAGCATCTGTCTTCAAAAGCAGGGGATGGGGGAACCAGGCAATTATAGACCTATCTGCTTAACTGTGATGCCAGGAAAAATACTGGGAGAAATAAGTACCTGAAAAAAACCCAAGATGAATAGCAGGACCCATGGACTGGTCAACAGCGAGTGGTACAACATGGCAATGTGTTTTATGTAGAGAAGAAGAATACAAGGAGAGGCAAGATGGAAAAATGTAAGAATCCAGGGCTTGAAACATGTCTTTTCCATTCATTTCAGGGAACAGACACATTGATAAATTACATACATCCACCTCTTGACACTACTTTGGAAAGAACAACCAATAACATTACTGGGCATTAAGCTGCATTTATGAAACCACTCTTCAAAGCAGAGCAGTATTTAACATTTTCTTCTCTTCCTTCTTCTCAAAATGACCATCTGGCAACAGACTTTCTGGAATGGAGCCTTTTCTCTGGTTTGTGTTTGGGGACAATCCGTGCCAACTTCCAGCAGTTCATGTGCTTTAGGGATGCAGAATATAGTTCTCTTCTGAAACATACATGGGCTTGAAGTCAAATTCAGATCCTGAAAAGATCTTGTGTGAAGCAAGCTGTGGGTTACCATACAGTTTTCTCTATGTGCAGGCAGTATGTCAAACTAGAAAGAAGTTTCATCGCTTTCCACGCAGTCTCAGGCTAAGTGGTAAATTCTGTATATTATCTACAGTCTCTTTACTTGCCCTAAACTAACCCCATCAAACCTGTCTGAAGTTACATTTAAAACTTCTAGGAACTTCCATTTGAAACCATAGGATACAAGATCCTTCTCAGGTATGGTGGGCACAATTATGGTTTTTTCTTTAAAAAAAAAATAATAATAATTCAAACTGAAAGAAGGTTAAGAGGTCTCAGGGGCAAAACCTCCCATTTCAGGAGGATGCGGGAGTCTGGGAAGACAGTGTAGACCATCCCTAAAGGAAGAACAAGTCTCCCTGCCCATCAGCCTGTGTTGGTTTTAGAAGCAACATCTGAAATGTCCAAGAACTAGAGTGCAGTGCATATGCTCAGTCGTCACTGCATACGCAGGGCCCTGGAGACACAGACTGGAAAAAAAAAAAGTCTTATCTAATGCCCTGCACGGCCTCTGTAACTGTCTGGTCCCAGTTCCGCCTGGGCTACGGGCAGAAAATAGTAGGAAATGAAATCTAAGACCCTGCTTGGAAACTTCAGGCCAGGTTTCTGATCTTTTTTCCAAATGTCCCAGCACAGTGGTGACAGAGCTTTGAAGCCTGGCCATGTCCATCTGGGACGCAGGAGCAGGCATGGAGCCCCGCAGCCAAGGCTAGGAGAGAGCATCAGCACCAGCGGGGAGCCGGGCTCTCCGGGCTGAGGGTCCTCGGAGGATTAAGCAGAGGACAGGCATATGGCTGCCTGGGGAATGCCACCAGGCTCCTATTATTTCTCAAGAAAGTCTCCAGGAAACTATCACTGAAAAAACCTTTTTTTCTTTAAGGTCTCATCTTTCTGGGTCTAAAATTCGTGAGGACGGTCTTACAGCATGTTGTAAATGTATTAAAAATATCTTGACTTTTACTGATTGAAGATAAAACGTGGCTAAACAGTATTTCCAAGGAAAGAGGTTCGTGTCTAAGTAGAGGAAAAGATGGAGACAGTCTCTTTGCCTTTGTGAACAGAATGAAATGCAAAAATAAACATCAAAACCCAGGAGAAATTAATTACTTTTAAAAAATCCCTTTCAGCTATAACAGTCCTAACTTTTATTTCCATTTATTAGATCTACTAAAGTAGGACACCAAAGGAAAAATTTTAAAATCCGGAAAGGATCCAGTCCAGAAAGCAGTCCACAATTTTCACTGAAGTTTTTACCTATGCTTCATCTTTCCCTTTAGGAAATTACTGCTGTAGAAGCCAGCCTAAAATAAAAACTAAATGTCTGCCAATAAGCCTGAAAATAATGTTGCAAAGTATTTGCATTGGTATTTTGTGTTGGGTTTTTTTTTTAATAAAAGCTGTTACAACAAGTTACAGCCCAGGCCGGACCGTGCTGGTGTGCAAGTGCTGCACAAACATACACTAAAAGACAGATCATGCTCCGAAGACCTTCCCACCAACAGCAAGGAGATGGACGGGGCCTTATCACTGTTTTGCAGGTGAAGCAGAGTCGGATTTGAATCCCCCCAGCGAGGCACCTGCTTAGCTGGTACAACAGGAAGGTTCTAAGATCAGGAGAGGCACTGGGAGCACTGCCCCGGAGCCGCGCCATGGAAAACCCGCCTTATTGCCTAAATCAGACCCCTCGAGGGGCTGCCTGTGGGGAGCCTGGGCCAAGCCTGCAGAAGACCAAGGAGCAGAACTAGACTGTTCTGAGAGACATTCCAGAGTTTAAAATACAAGCTGAGCTTCCCTTGTGATGACAGAAAGGAAAACTTCATGTCATTTTTAGTAACCCTGCAGGATTTTTTGCGATGGTTCTTGACACGTGGTGAGCTGACACCTACACCTTGCATGTTCTCCTGTTTGTGGAAGGTCTGCCAGGGCTTTGTATTTTTTAGCAGCCAGCTGAGCAAGCTGCATCCAGCAGATAGGTGTGTTTCCCAGCGTAGGGGCATTATGCTGTGAGAATATAGTAGCTCTACTGAGATAACAACGGCATCGGAAGCACGTGGCTCTCAAATACAGGACAGTCACTCAATCTAACTAAAGTCACTGGCAAAGTGGAACAAGTATACAGTCTCCTGACCCACTCACCTTCAAAGGGTTATGTATTTTCATGGCGAATCTTTCTCCCTGATTTCCATTTTTCCTTCTGGAAAAGTCATTAAAGTTTTAAATATCGCCATTCACACAGGACCCACCTAAATTCCTCTACCCCTATATCCCTGCACACCTCTATCCCTGCACACGTATGCGTGCCTGGCTCCTAGACCATGGAGGTCTTGGAGGAAATAAGGTGCTGAGTTGGCTTTTTGACCACTTCTCAAATGCTTGCTGCTGCCTATGGTTGCAGACACGACTGCCTCCTGCCAAATAGGAAATAAAGGCTACTCCCCACTCTGAAATTAATAGCAGCTTGTTTTGCCTCCCCGCCAGGCGGGCTGTAATCTATCCGCACGCCCTGTGGCTTTCCCCCGCGGCCACCCTTTCCTTCCTGCTGTCACCTCACATCGGGGATCCCTCGGCACCCACCCCAGGGACATCAGGCTGGGGCTTGCCCCACAGCACATCCCGAGGCAGCCTTCCCTGCGCACATCCACGGAGGCCAAAATCAGAGGAAGATGCGTTCTAGGGGTGTTGGATCACACACGTTAACACAGGGTTGCCCAACTGGGAAGCCAAGGGATGTTATTTGTCAGGAAACCTTGACACATGGTGGTTTTTTCTCCCAGGCATGCAATAGCTTAAGCCCAGCGGTGGCTGTTGAACAGCAGCACTTGGGGTTTTGGCTGTTCGCAGCCTACAGACCTCTCCACCGTGGGTGCACTTCTTATGGGGGACTCCTGCTGATGGAACTCACAGCTATCTTTAACATACACAAAAACCAGAGGGTTGAGGTAAGGAACAACAGCGAGGCGTTCGCATCAAACAGACAGGGAAAGACTGACTGAATACGACATTTCAAACTGGAAATAAATGAAATACAGAAGACAGGGGTGAGCAGCAGAGAAGAGGTGGACCCGGAGCCTGGGGAAAGGTTAGTTGGCTGTGCTATTTCGGTGCAATTTGTTTGGGAGAAGACAACTAATACAATTAGCTTATCCAGCTGACAAGCTGGAAGGGAGTCCTGGACGAACATGCCGGAGGTGTAGGTTAGTGCCTGTTTGTGGGTGTCCCTATGTCACACAAACTGCGTCACTGCTCCAGGAGATGTTAGAAGCAGCCAGTTCAGCCAGCCTGAGGTTTCTAAGTATCTGGAGCAAGACCTGCTGCAGACCTTGCTCTCAGGTAGGCAGGCACACTCATATCCAGATGCATCCTAGACTTGGACATATGGGCACGTGGCATGGACTTAGCAGTGCCACGCTCAGCTCCTCAAAGTGCTTCAACAGAGGAGCAGGGCAGCCACGGATAGAGTTTACTCCTCTCGGGACTTTCACAGGCCTATCATTCCCTGGACTGTTGTACACATGCTCAAAAAGAAAACAAAAAGCAGTACCTGTTCCCCTGTCTCCCCTTAAACCTGCCTGCAGGGAATATACTCCAAGCACTGGTGCCCTCCATGGAAACCAGTTCACCAGCCCTTCCCTCTGACATCCTGACCCCGAACAGCCCCCATCTCTCCGTGGATCTTACCCAGCACTAACATTTTGCCCTTCTGCTCAGACCACCTTTCTAATTAGTTTTGTTCTCACATCACTGTTGACCTTTTGGATCTACTAAATCCAAAGCAGTGTGTTGGAGAAGCCAAATAAGGGAAACTAATGAACCTCCCTTCCTTGGAGAACCTTCCCAGGCTGTATTTCACCTGATTAAAACAGGGTAAGTCCCGGTTCCATGTATGCCGACACAGATAACGGAGCACATTACCTACTGAAATCAGGCAGGAGCACGAGATGCTGCTCAGCATTAAAAGAGGAGAGAAGCTCTGAATTTGCTCCGTAGGCAGCTGTCAGCTCCTTGGACCCGACAGCTGTGCTTTGGCCACAGCCAGACTACAATCTACCAGCCGTGTCAAATGTCCCATTTCCCCAAGTCTGTAGAGCTCAGAGAAAAGAGGATCCAGACAGTGCTTTATCTTGGTGACAACTTTCTTTTCTGAAATCAGTTGGGGACGACACGTTCAGCTATTGCCAAAAAAGATCGCCAACAACAACTGGCATCATCGGCCCTCGGTTACGTGGTTTCCCAAGTGGCACAAGGGATGACAGATTCATATTAATTCCAGTCAGCAAATGGATTATAAATACTCCCCCAGCCAGTTGCCACCTGATAGGACTGTCCTTGAGTCCTCCAATTGTGGAAGAGAGTTGTCAACTCTAAATTTACCCACCAGCACGTATTGTATAAAACACACTACTCTGTGATCCTTGGTAGACACTTGTGCTGTAGCCCAGCATGGATTAGAGCAGAAACCGCTAGTTTCATCAACCAGGCAGACATCTCACTATTGCTTATCTCAAGACTTCGATGGCAGACAGGAGAGAGGGATGGGTTTGACAGGATGCGTTGGTGTATTGGTCATGCAATTGCCACAGCAGTCCCATCAAGTCTGAGTTAATAAAGTGATCAAAAGCTAGGCCCACCTAACACCTTTCTGATGAGCTAACGGCTCCAGTTCCTAATGATAACATTTCCCATCAGAAAAATGCACCACTGCGACAGATATAAGTAAACCCACTCCAAGGATGGGGTGTCCAAAACCAGATAGAGCTGAGACAAAGCAGACCGAGATAGTATTCCCTGCAAAAAGCTGTAGGCAGGATGCTAAAAGTTTGTACAAACAGACTATTCACTTGAAGAACCATAATTAGACAGATTTAATTTCTACAAAAAGGAAAGTAAACAAAAAGAGAGCAAGCGAGGAGCTCCATATTTCTCGAGGTTTAGAAAGGTGCTGGTGTCTGCGAATGGGGCAGGCGCAGGTGCTAGTGGCACCTGTCTGCGGTACATTTCCTCACACAAAGAAAAGGCCCTGCCTGCATGGGAGGACAGTTTGTAAATGATCAGTTTGGGGCGTTTAGCTAAAAGTAAGCCCATATTTTTGCCTGTTGCTTGTTCACGCACAAAAGCTTTCCAAGCTCATCAGCTGGAGACAGTGTCTCATCCCTGTTGCTCGATGGCCACAGATAAAATCTGCCCTCCACGGGAGTTACATAGCTGTTGGGGGCTGCATGAGATTTTGCTCTGCTTTGGGCTTTTTCGGATTTCATGCCCCAGGTCATTCCCCCGTGGTGCTCTTCAGCGCTCCCAAGGACACCCAGCCTCTCAGCAGCAGCAAGAGCCTTCTGCTCACCGTCTGCACCCACAGCCCGGGTACCCCTCTTCTCCCAAACCCTGCGAGCCCTGGGGGGTCCCAGGCAGGGCTGCAGGTCCCACAAGATGGCACTCAGCCATAGAGCGAGGGACAACAGCCCAACAACCCACTGCCCACCTGGACAGAGCAGCCTCTCCTGCCTAATGGAGACTTGACCCATATTTCCATAATTTTCACCTGCTGGGCACTTTTTAGCAGTCGAGCTAAGCCAAAATGGTACCTGCCGGCTTTCTGGAAAACCTCTGGGGAGAGCAAGGCTGGAAAATGACACATTGCAAAAATCCTGGCGATCTTTGCTGTGAGAAACGGTAGCACAGCTCTGTGTTCAGGAAAAGATTCAACTTTGCGCCTTTGTACCAGGAACAGGCATTTTTGTCACCTACATGAGAATCGCCCTGAATGTAGCCAAGTTATACACCCTGCTAAATAGCAGTTTCTCTGTGCTTTCTACATGCTTGGGAGGTTGTAGCACCTTTTAACATCAAAAATACTTCTAACTCACACTGCAGCTATCTCACATGGGGTACCCCAGATCAATGGATGCTTTTAACCTCAAACTCTGCACCTTCAATTCTTTAGGCAGTACGGGTAAAGCTCTTGGATTATTTCCTCCCCGCATGTGGGACAGGCAAAGGTGGAGCCACTCATACCTTCAAAGCACTCAGACACCCCTAAAATGAAAGAGGAGCTGAAAAGCTCGGTCTCGGTGGTGTAGCAGCTTGCTGTGGAACAAGGCCTGGAGCTCAATAGGAGGGATAAAACTAAATATTGAACAGTTCCTTGTTGCAGAAGCACTGTGCATCCTGTGCACTTTGTGAGACAGAGGCAAAAAAAACCCCAAAAACCAAAACCAAAAAACAAACAAAAAAAACCCCAAAAAACAAAAGCAAAGCTGAAATAAACCCAAAAGCCCAATGGGGAATGTACACAACGGAGAGTCACGTCCTGAGTGCCGAGCGCCTGACTTTGCAGCTCACACCCTGGCCCTTTCACCTCATTTTTGCTCACATGCGATAGACGTAAAAAGTCGTTCTGAGTGACTCCAGTCGTACAACAGGGCTTTTGCAAAATGCAGATTTACACCAGGGCTGCTGGAGCTTATCATAAAAAAGTACACAGAACCAACACCATTTACTCACATCAAAACACAGAGTAGAAATCTGTATTGCAGGACATTTTATCCTACTGGAACTTTAATCCAGCTAATGCTAACAAGCCATTCGAATACATGTGGGAATGAGAACAGGAGAGAGAGTCAACTAAGCAAATGGATCCACTCTATTTCTGTTAGATCTCCACCACAGAGTTACCGCAGCAGCGACGAGCCCATTGCCACCTCCTGCACAACACCTGAAGTCTCGGCACTAACACAGCCAAGGATCACTCCAGCGGAGGCTTCACACCCCTGCTGAAATTTAAGTTCCCAAGACAGGAGATACATGGTCATTTTCCACTCCATTTTGCCACAACTTCCATCACCTTAAGTGCAGAGCGCTGCCTGAATGTGAACTACTGGATCAAGTTCATATTTTGTAAATATTATTGTTATTTTATGAACTTTGGCATCAATGAGAGCAAAGATAGAGAGGCTGGAATACGACACAATGGTTTTGAGCTTGGCTGTTATTTGTCCATTTTTTAAAAAGCGGGGAGAGAGAAGGAAAAGGATAGTTTAGAATTGTGGTTAAACACATTTTTTTTCTCTAGAGGCATTTAGGTTTTTGCCTTTGCTTTGTTTATTCTTCTTTGGGACTAAGTAAAGTCATATTTTTAAACATAGGACATCCCCCCCTTTCCTTTTTAAATACTGAAATTCTAAGAGTCACCCTAGACAGGGCTCAGGCTGCTCTGACTGCTTGGAGCCAAATGCATCTTTCAGAGTGTTTTCTTGTGGCCTAAGAAAGTATTTATTTTTTCAGTCATTCCACTTGGATGTACCTTTGTTCACTTTCCAGGAGCGGTTCAGTTTCATGGCTTTCTTTTAAATCACAATATATAATAGAGTTCCTAGTTTGGGCCTCAGTTCCATTATGATACTTCAAACACTAGTGATCCTTGTAATTCAGATATTTAAGATTTGACCAGCACTTTAGGGTCTTACTGAATCAGCGCCTACACATTTCTTTGTTTCTCTTTTGGGGGTCTACAGTCTTTTTACTTTTCTTAAAAGTGGATGCATAATCCAGCTCCCATACACACAAAACCAAGGGCACATTTTCACCAAAGTGTGTTTTGACAGCGTGAGCAGTGAAGATCAGGGCCGTGGCTGAAAGCACGGATGTATCCCTCCTCTCCGGGATGGACTCTGCCAAACAGGAGGGCTGGAAGCCATAGGGCAGCTAATCCTGAACTACACATATGGGGTAGCGGGGGAAACAACTTCTGCTGGACACAGCGAAGGGAAAAAGCCTCAGAAAATACTTCGGGATAGAGATTTCCACCTCCCCAGGCTGGCTGAGACTAAAATGCGCTTCCAAACCCGAGGAGCCGCAGTGAGGATCCCGGAGGTTTGCGTCCCCCTGCGCAGACACCGTGTCGAGTATCCCTCTGCGGGAGCAGGAGGTCGGGAGTGCATCGCCCAAGCGAGTGCCCCGGGCACAGAGGGGCTGCCGGAGGGTCGGAGTGGAGAAGGCATTTGGGAAGAAGCAACGCAGAGCCTGACAGCTCGGAGACGACCAGATGTTTTCATCATTACGGAAAAAATCTGTTGGTGCCTCTTTGCCCAGAGAAACACTGGAGGAGGAAATATCCTCTTGAGATCTGATCAGGGCTGCACATTAGAACTGCAATGGGCCAGGGTCAAAAAACAGCGGAGACGGGAGGAAGGGATCTTTTCTGACTCCGGCTCTCACGTTCAATGTGAAGGTGCCCCAAAAGAAGAAGCTGCCTCCCCAGGGATCTTTTCCCAAATTACTGCCTCACAGAGCAGGAGAGACAAGGCCTGAAAGATGGGCCCGAGTGATGTTTCTCCAGCACCCCCCAGTGCTCCCTCGTCCCTCCAGCTGCGGCAGGTGCCAGCTGGGGACATGCAGCCCTGGGGACACGTCACCCTACAGTCACACCACTCAGGAGACACACAGCCCTGGGGTCGCACGGTGGCATTAATGCAGCCAGGGGCTGGGGACCCCTATCCCGACTTACAAATTGGGCACTGAAGGAATCCGGTGGCACTTCTGGCCCCAGACACCCCTGTCCACCCCAAGTCCCTGGCTCGGTGCTATAACCACGACCAGGAGACACCTAAGAGCGAGACCCAGGGCCGGGTTTTTCAGCCACATGGAGTAACAGGTTCCAGGTTTTCCTTTCTTTCCCCGTATTCCCTGCAGGCTCCCGTGCACCTTTCAGCCCAAGCATCCCCAGGACAGGCTGCAGGACGCCAGGATCCGGCCAGCCCTTTCCCTCCGGCTGCCCTGAGGGTCCCCCGAGCTGCTCCTTGAGGTTCATCCCTCCCCACGGATCCCCCCACTTCCCAAAAGCAGCGCGGCCTCGGCCTCCGCCGGCTCCTCTCACTAATTTTAGCGTTCAGGCAGGAAAGATACGGTGCAATTAAAAAGGAAAAGTAACTCCTGAAGACCGCCCGGGAGAAAAGCGTGCAAAACCGTAAGAAAACACCAAGAGCCAAACGCAAACCCCTCCAGTTTCTGTAAGAAATAAACCCTATCGGCAAAATAAAAGTGTGTTGGACATTTCATACATTTCACTTGGATATTTTTGTTCTTTAATTGACAAATAGAAGAGGCGGGCGGCATCTGGGCTTGGGAATGGAGGGCAAATCGCGCAGACTGGGCAGGGAGGAAGGCAGGCACCGAGGCACGGCGGGCAACTCTCCCCCTTTTCCTCTTTTTACAGTATTGCTGGGGCTCCAAGGGGAAAAAAAGAAAAAAAAAAAAAAAAAAAAAAAGGCTGTCGTTTAAATGGTGCTTTTTCCCTTTACCGCCGAACAACAGGGCTGATAATTAATGCAGGAATTGGAGGGGGGAAAAAAAATTGCAGACCTGGTTTTATTTATGCGACTTTCCTTTGACATTTAAAAAGACACTTGTGAAGATACTCGAAACTTGGAAGTTTTACAAAAAAAANGTAAATTTTAAAAAAAAAAAAAAAAAAAAGGAAAAAGAATAAAAATCTAAAAGAACTTTTACAAGATTTTCGTTTCTTTCCACCTTTTTCTTGTCGACTCACACTTAAAATATATGGTATTTTATATTCAGTGAATTGTATGTTCATCGGGCTGATGAAAACACTTTCCTGCGCGTTTATCTGCCAGTTTCTCTCTCTCGGGTATTTAATTTTTACACGGATTTGTTCCCAACCGTTTTTCTCTCTGCAAAACAAGCCGCGGCAGCACTCGGAGTTTTACGAAGAGGATGCGGAAAACGGGATCCTTTGGAGAAACAAACCCATTCCCCGCCAGACTGCCACAGAAAAAAAAAACAAAACAAAACAAAACAAAAAAAACTGATAATTTCCCCGCTTCGGGAAAGACAGTGGCTCAAAGGCCTGATCCTGTTCCCGCTCCCGGGAATGAACCGCCCGGGAGTCCCGGGGGGCGTCAGGCCCAGCCCGGGCTGCACGGAGCCCGTTTTCCCGGCGCCTCCGTTTGCAGGATTCAAGGCTGGGAAAGGAGGAACCGGCTGCGCCAAACCCGCGGGGTACAAACGATAGCAGGGCCGAGCGTCCCGGGGTAGGAGGGGGTTATTTCCCTTCTTTTTGTTTGTTCGGTTGGTTATTTTTATTGAGTTGGGGGGTTTTTTTGTTCGTTTGGGTTGGTTTTGGGTATTTTTCTAGGTTGTGGGGTTTTGGGTTTTTGGTTTTTT
>VZSF01009816.1:1802430-1898302 GCA_013398295.1 Chionis minor | reverse complement strand
TCGGGGCTGCGCGGCCGGCGAAGGGCCGGCGGCCGGGTCCGGGCCCGGGGGCGCTCCCCCGCGCCCGCCGGGAGTACGTGCGCTGGCGGGAAGGCGACCTTTCCCCCTCGACCTTTCCCCGGGGGTAACCAAAGCTCCCTTTTATTTTCAATGTCACTTCGGAGTTTGCCTTTTGTTCCCCACTACCTCTCGCTTCCAGGGATACGGGCGGCTCCCCGCTGGCTCGGGGAGGGGCGAGCGGTTGCAAAGATATCTCATTTAAAAACGACAATGGAGCCTTTTCGGCCAGCCCGGGTGGTGCCCGAGCTTTATTTTCGGGCTGGGGGGAAGGGAATTGTTTGCTTTGCTTTTGTTTTCACGGCAAAACTCGAGGGCAAGTTACCGGAGGGCTGCGAGAAGCCCCGGCCCTTCCTCGTTGCCCCACGGTACCGGGCAGGGCCATCCAGCGGAAGGCCGGCGCGCCCGCCGGCATGGCCACGGCACCCTGGGAACCCGCGCAAACTGCGCGGCTCCCGGCGGATCTGCCCGCAGCTGCCCTGCTGTCACGGAGTTCGGAGCGACCGAGCGCTCCGGCCGTTGACCCCAAATCCTTCTCTGCCTCCCCTCCGCTCCCCAGCCTCTGGCTTGGTCCGGGTTTCCTTCCCCAGGGGCTTTAATTGGAACGGGAGCTGCCAGCGGCCCCGCGGTGCCCTTGGCTGGTTTTTCCTTTCCCCCTCGGCCAGGGCAATCGCTGCGAGGCGGGACGCCGCCTTTGCCCTCCCGCGGCTCCAGCTGCCAGCCCTGCCCGGGGGAGGGACGCGTCGAGGCCAGACCCCCGAGGCGACACACAGCAGCCTCCGCTGGCCACCGTGGGAAGTGCAGCGCCGGGACCGGGCCCCCGGGCTGGAGCTGCCCTGGCCCTGCCGATCTGCCGCCGCGCTTGGGATTTCGCCCTAATGGGGACAAACCCGAATACATGAGGAAACAGAATGGGATTTCGCTCAGTCCTGGTAGGAGAGCGCTGTGATTACTTCGATACCCGTCCCTCGTCACTGTGCGTTGCTCCAGATCTAGAGGGAAGGATTAGCTTCTTTTAATGCTGCTGCAGCTCCTCCTCAACACCGTCCCAGAGACGTAGTAGCTCAGCCTCTGAGCAGTATTCTTCCCCCCTCCCTCAGAAAGTGCCTGTGATTCGCCTGTTCCTGGATCAAAAGGAGCTGTTTAATAATTTGTGTCTGCTTCAAGTGTTCGCTTTTGAGCAGCACAGTCAAACACTTTCAAATTGTGCTCTTGACAGTTCACGGTCATATATACGAAAGATTCTTACTCAAAACCTGGCCGCTGGGAGTGACTCTGCCTCTTCCCTACCTGCTTCCCACCCCCTGAGCCTGCAGCCCGTGAGTACATCCTGAGGGAGCCGAGCTCAGTCCCTGCTCTGTGGGGACAGCCTGGCTGCCCCATGCTCTTCTCCGAGTGCAGGGAGTGAATCTGCTGGGCCATCGGGGGCTGAAGTCTTCAGCAGCAGAGCTGAGATGTCAGCAAGCAGAGGCCTGGTAGGGCCAGACTGACTCAACTGCCCACTGTGAGTGGTGGGTGGACTCGTTTATTTCTCACGTGAGCCTTAAAATCAATATTTCCCTTGAGTCTTAAAAAAAAAAAAATTGCAATTCACTCTGCCTTGAATTTCTTCTGCTCCTTTCCTGGGAGAGAGGACACAGAGGTTTCCTAGGCAAAGAGGACCATTTCAGAAGCCCAAGGGCAATTCTAGGGATATTTCAGAAGTCTCCTTTTCACTTCATGGGAACCAGCGTCTCTGGGAAGATCATGCCCTCAGTCTGGCTAGTACAACTGGTAGGTCTAGTTAAAAGCTGACGTAAAAAGCTGCAGCACAAAGGAAGCCATTTGTAGAGAAACTCAACAATGAACTTTATTGGTCCTGCTACCAAACCCATTAACAAAGCCATACACTCTGCAGCATTGTTTCCAAGCCTGGGTTTTGTGAACCAGCGACTGACATATATATGGCCCAGGGCACTGATGTAACAGGTGCATTCCTCTTGCCAGGAAAGGGTTCCGTTCAGTTAATAGTGTCAGCTAGTTCAGTTTCTAGGTACCACTCTCTCAAGACTTTCCTGCCGTAAACGGACAGGGTCTCAAAAGTTCATGGTACAGTGAGATGTGTGCATGGCATACGTGGCAGGGAAGCTCTGCTCGGGCCATGAGACCTGTGTGCCACAGGAGAAGTTTGAGCTCTCATCGCCTCTGAGGTCAGCCATCCTGGACGCCAGATCAGGCTCCATCAGCTGGACTACTCAGCACTATGGTGTCTTTCGAAAGAGCGCTGTAAAACCGGTGTATGTGGATGGCTTGCTCCAGCCCCAGTGGCCGTGGATATTGCCATACATATCTATGGGAGCAGAGTCCCTCTACTTTATGCAAGAAATGGAGATGAGGGATAATGAATTACAACTGTTTGCAATATTGAATTACTACTGGGAGCAGTGGGTGGTTGTGCTTTTTCTGTACCCCATATCCTTGCTCAAATACTGGCATTTTCACTCTTTGGCATTCACTCTGCCACATACATTTGTTTATACAAGCCGCCCAGTGCAAAGTATGGGATCTGCCTGGATGTTTTTCTTGCCAAGGAAGGGGAAACAAAGGGTTCATCAAAATGTTTCTCCTTTTCCTTCTCCCAAGAAGAACCAGTAACCTGTCAAAGAAAGGACCCAGTTGAAAAGGGACTTTTCTCCCGCTCTGACAGCTGTGTGAAGAACACAGATGGTCCTAAAAGAGATGCCCTTATTGTAATCAACTGATGTCCACGTCTTCCTCTTTTGCCCCCAGCAGCAGACTCTCTTCCCTTTGGACACGTTATCGATCCATTGAGCAGGATTCTTTAGCTCCCATATTTCTAGGGGATGGATAGCATGGTTCCACTTGCAACTGAGTGCTGACCAAAATGTTTCAGAGACATAACAAAGAGATGGGCTCAGCCTTGCAGAAACTTTCTTCCTGGAGTTGATCAGTGAGAGTGAAAGAGTGAAGTTCAGCTTGAGATTCAGTTGGGTTGAAGGACCAAGAGTTGGAAAACAAAACCAAAGCCTTTTTGT
Source organism: Chionis minor (assembly GCA_013398295.1). NCBI lineage: Eukaryota > Metazoa > Chordata > Aves > Charadriiformes > Chionidae > Chionis > Chionis minor. Next base: position 1,895,210 of record VZSF01009816.1, on the reverse strand, counting down.
ATTGTAACCTAAAAAATGCACCCAAGAAGTTTCCAAAGGCCCAGAAGTATTTTACCTTTGAATTAGAACAGCACTTTTTATTAAAATAAAAATCCTAAAACAGGTGCTAAAACAAGTCCTTGCTAGTAGCTCTATTTTCTGTTTCCCCAGACATTAATCATTATTAGCATTCTAGTGTAGAAGAGTCTCCATGTAGCAGGACTATCTTCTAAATTACTTTGGATGATAGACATAATGAAGTTAAAAATTTCACTCATCTTTGCCCTGTCATAAATGAAAGCACATATTATACTCATTCAAAAAATAGCTAACCATAGAGTTAGGTTCAAGTTACATTTTCAATGTAGAAATGTTTATGCTGAAAAAGCCTAGATACTTTCTTGGAAGTAGTTTAATGATGTAAAATAGTCCATTAATGGATTTTGACTACTGTGCAGTTTTTAAAATAATGTCCCTTGTAATTAGTTGTTTCGTCATTCTTTTATGTGCCTTGCTTATTTCAAATTCCAGGGAAAGAAGGCTGCTAAGCTGATATAATGAGATAATATCCTTCACTGGCATAAGTAAGGCTATGAGATGGACTGCTACCCACATCAGTAATTATACATGCTCCGTTTCCTCAACTGGAACCAGAATGAATACTCTATAGCATTTTACTCTCTCTGAATAACATAACTGAAAAAAACAAGTGAGCAACTTGTTTACGTATTATTATTGGAGGAAGCAACCTGAGCCGGCTGTCCTTGAGTCTGTGGAGTCAAACCCGTTCAGTGAGCACTTAAGACAGGGCTAAGGAGGAAAGCCATTTTGCCATCTACATACAATACTTGCTGTGCCAGCTCTGCCACCCCAAAGGGGTACCAGCTTCAGGTTCTACATGGCCTGGGAAGTCGCCACAAGGCAGGGAGAGCATCACAGATTTGTCCAGTTGTGAGATACAAGCTTTATAGGTGAATAAACTTGACATTTCCATCCCATCTTATCTGTGGGATCTCAAAACACTCCATGACTAACAGTCTTTGGGTGAGAGATAGAAGCATTTTATGCCTATTTTGAAATGGTATAAAAGGCGAAGATTTGGCTCATGGTGGTATGCGAAATAGGTGGGCCCAGCATCGTCAATGTGACCTTCTAGAAATCTGTTTGGGTTACTGAATGGAGGTAAATCCAGCTACTACCTATGTGGCTGCAGTGACCTCTCTGGCGGCACAGCCAGCACAGTTTTCTGTGGAGGCTGAGAGGCAGGATTTCTGGTAAAAAGTACATGCACAGCGGGTGCAGCTCATTGCTGCGGACAAATGGAGCCCCCAGTGGTCCCCGCGCCCACACCGAGCACAGAGCGGCTGAAAAAAGGTGGAGAGCAAAAACACCTGGGTGACCCAGCTCCACAGTGCTCCTTGTGGGGCTGCAAACAGGGCTGCGGGCTGTGCCTCAGGAGCGCGCACGCTCCGCCATCGCCTGCAGGCAGGGGTCCGTCCTGCCACTTTGCCACCTGTGGCCCAGGACTCTCCCAGAGCGAGAAATAAGGATTGCATTTAAATTCAGTGGGAAGAGCCTCTGGTACTTACAGCCTTTAAAGCTTGCACTGCAAAACCTGTCAAAGAGTACTTGCTTTTCATTAGTGCATTTTGGTGCTTTTTCAGTAAAAAAGCTTTGTCCTGAATGCAGCCTGGAAACATCAAATGGAAATACATATTGCATGAAGCAGGGGTTTCCAAACAGATCTTGCTTTGGGTACTGCTTGCTGCAGCAGCCCTTGCTGCTGGCAGGGATAGGAGCTGGAACTGTTGGTGTCAGCTGTGGCCAGGGCTCCTGGCGTCAATAGGACCAGCCCTACGTCTCTGCTCACCTCATCTCCAGCTCCTCAGCCTCTTGTCAACCCTCCCCAGCGCTAGGACGCCAACCACAAGCTTCCTAATCTTTCCCCAGCTACACAGCCTTTTGTTTGTTTGTTTGTTTGTTTGGTGGGAGTTTTGGGGGGGTTGTTGTTGGGTGGTTTTTTTTTTTTCTCTCTTCCTCCTATTGCGCTTTCAGCAGCTGACCAGCCCTGGCAGTGTACCAGCAAGAACTGGCTTCAGCGGCAGAGGCTGTGGGACACAGGTTGTGTCAAAGCACCAGCCTCCCAGCTGAGCATCTTTCTACGTAACACTCAGAGCAGTTTGAGTGCCAGCAGTAGTACACAGGCTGCAGAATCTTCACGCCTAGGAAAACGGTGAATTACAGTGACCAACCACTTCAGAAAAAAAGAAAAAAGGTGCCTGAAATGTTTATACCTCTGAGAAATTTTGGCTTCTGTAGAAACTTTCCACTGAACTTGAGGTGCTCAGCTCTTCGTGGCCCATTCCTTGCAAGGCATAATGCTTTGCTGAATATGCAGCCCCTTGAACTGATGGGCTTCTCTAAATTTTTCTTTTCTGAATAAGTAATTATGTACACTGCATTTATTTAAAAAAATGTCTAGAAATGCAGGACTTTGCCTTTCTCTCAATCTGCATGTCATTCCTTTACAAAGCTTGAAAATAGTTTTCCTCTGGTATTGATTCATTTTGCGGCGCTGTATATCCAATTAGGCTATTCTGCTGCAGATTCAGAAATGAGAACAGTTCCACCTCCCTCCCATGCAGCTCCATTTCTCTTCAGTTTCATTTCCCTCAGGGTCACTGTTAGGTGATGATATGCAGTAATGTCCCCAGTGAGGTGCTGTTTCCATTAGCTTTCCCCTTCAGTGGTGGTCAGAGGTCTGAAATCTTATACGATTTGTTTTCTTTGCTACTTAGAAAATAAGGTTCAGTTCTGATCCCTCTTGTGCACAGATGAGAAACTCTCCCTTTTCAGGTATTTCTTCCTTTTCTAATAAGACAGTGGCTTTTGCCTCTATTTTTAAAACAAGAAGTATGTTTTGGTGGATGATTTTTTTGATCAGCATTCAATGCTATTTATATAAAAATGGTTATGAAAAGAGAAAGAAATCACATGGCAGAACATAGCATGCACGTCCATACACCCCCATTAAGAAGACCACAGAAAGTGCTCTCAGACACATCTACATGAAATGCAGTGAGAAGGCAAAAAATACCTCCTGTGGAGCACACAGCATTTTCGGTAGATGGGTAAAAGTATAAGCTCTGTACTAAAATGATGCAGTCAGTTCAGTAGATGTAATCTTTGCTGAATCAAACATGATTCAACATCCAACATGCTTTCAGTTATGCTATTTTGGCAACTGCCATTGGGGGAGGAGAGGGGATGACAAACCAAGTACAGCAGGTTCCCATTCTTCTCTCAATGAAGTGTCGTTTGAAAGTTTATACTCTTTTGAGCACTGAAACGGCTTTCTTTCCTTTTTTTTTTTTTCTGACCATGATATTCTGACACGTGGGGGCACTTCAGTGCCTTGCTGCACTTTAGCTTACAAGAGCGGTTATTCCCTTAAAGTTAATATTACTCAGTAGCCTTATGTTGGCTCTTCACACCACTTGAGGCCCATGGTTTGCAGGAGAAGCTGGAGACAAATGGCCCTGTACTTCATCATCATGGACCTGGAATAAACTGTTGTGGAAGTGGGTTTGGAGACAACTCAGGGCTAGCATCTCAGGGGAATCTGTGACCCAGAGGTTTGGAGGAGGGCGTTCAGACATGCAGTGACTGCTACTGTAAATTCAAAAGAATTATTGCTCCTATAGTCAAACCTATAAATAAGCATCAGAGGTGGTGTGAATTTCAATCACCAGTCATTTCTTTCATCTAGATTTGATCTTTCCATGTTTTTATTGTGTATTTTCCTACATTTAACTAGATAAAGAGTCATCAATAGATACTACACTGTAATTAAAGCTGACAAGTTTAAAGATGGACTAAAGATTATAATTATCAGCAGAAAAAATATTTTTCTGAATTGGCATATTTTTCTCTTGATGAAATCTAATTGAAGCCCCTTAGGGGTGTTGCTTGCCCATGTTTTTGCCTGTCCTTCAGCTTCTTAGGTGGATGCTATCTCTCAGCTGTAGAGCTGATTACGATCTGACATTATCAGAAGTTGAATTTTCTCTCCCACAAATCTCATTTTCTCTGTTTCAATACAGAAGCAAAGGAAATATCAAATGTCAAGTTTTTTTTCAGAAACAGAAATTTCATCAGAACCCTGATATTTGATAAATGGTCTGGATTAAGGAGAAGTATCAAATTCTTCTGCAGGAGAGAAAGTTCAGTTTCCAATCATCTAAAATTTAAATAAAACCCTCAATTGATCTGAACCGTTAAAATTGTTTTGAGTAACTAAAAGCCCATGAGAAAACCTCATAGTTTGCTTCCTTCTGGGGAGCAGAAAGCTGTGGAAAAAACCTCAAACTGTACAACTAAACATCAAGTGTTTGGCAGAAGCCTTTCCCATCACACAAGCCAAGTAGTTAACACAATCTTTTTCCTCCTGTAGGAATAACTGATGTTCATTTGTGTAGTTTATCAGAGTGAGAATGGAGAGAATCAGTCATGTTGTCACCACAGCAGGACTAACTGTGTCTTATTTAGCATCAGGAATGTTAAGACTGCTTTCCAGGCACTGAAAGATGTCTGTCCTTCCTTTGCCAATCAATGTCCACATTCATTACCTGTCAGAGAATGACTTCATTCTTAGGTATTAGCAGTTCTTGTATCTGAAGCCCAGCATGACTTATGTTCTTGCCCTAGAAGACAAGACAGTTGGGAACAGATGTAGCTGGGAAAAATCCAGAATCAAATTTTAGGCAACAGCTATAGATATTACATACTAACCATCTGCATTTATAGACACCCCTTATGATCTAGACTGCAGAACTCTTTTGAGCAGTACAGAGTCTGGCCAAGCCATATTCTTTCACGGCATTAGAAAGCCTTCAGATAATCATTACACTGCACTGACTCAATTATTCATTGGCATTGCTAAAGGCAGGAATCCAGCTTCTCCTTGATGGGCAATAGCCCTTGTTTCCCAGAAGTATTTTTTCCAAGTCTTGTGAGGTCACCTGTGGTACAGCACCAGAGAATGTGGTGGCATCCCAAGGCTCAGTTAGAAAATGTGGATGCCTTTGCTCTAGCAGACCTAAGGATGTGGGTNTTTTTTTTTTTTTTTTTTTTTTGTAATGTATCATTCTATCTCTATTAGTTTTAAAAGAATTGAATTAAAAAGTGGTAGTGTTTTCTTTTTAGCCATTGTTTCCTTCACACATATGTGTTTCCTTTGGTCTTTTTTATAATGTTATTGAATTTTACTTTAAAAGCTGCTCTTCCAAAATACTTAGTCTTCAACAGGGAATTGGAATGCCTCTAGCATTTTGTCTTTTATTGAAAAACAAAATCCAATGTCTGTATATGAGACACACATATTATCCTTTACTGGGTCAACTAGACCATTCTGTACCATTACTTCTAAACAGAGCATTGTGGAATACTTTGGGTAAAACAACCCATATCTAGACTATAAACTGTCATAAAACATCTGCTGGCTTAAATTTACTAATGCAGTATAAAGCTCCTTTGTTTCTTATTTTCTAGTCAACAGCTCCAGAGATGCAAAGGTAAACATCTATCTTTTTCTCCACAAAAAATGTTTTCCACCAAGTTTTACAATGGGAATTATTCTTTGCACACTGTAATGTTTGTCTTTGGATTAGTTATGTAAAAGAATACTAGGTAAAGCTCTTTTCTTCCAAATTGTTTCATTTTTATGTGCACACATAACTTCTACTGATCTCACAGAGTTGTGTACACATAGCGAAAGGGTAGACACCTAGCAGTGGCCACCATTGCAACTGGCAACATGGTCTTTCTTTTTGTTTCTTTCTTTAACTTTAAATGCAACTCAATGAATCAATATTAAATTTCTTCTCTCTGTGATTGCCTCTCCCTTTATCTGTTACTTTCTTTTGCTAAGTCACCTCCTTCCCTTGCCATCTGTGTGCACTCTGGGTGTTCTCTCTTGGTTTCGTGCTGCAGGGCTGAGATCAAGTCATAGTCTGGGAGAAAACAGTTTTGTGACAATGAAGGCCATGTAGTTCCAAAGTATATTTCTATTCCAAATCCAACTGCATGTCCACTTGTTGGCAGAAACCCACAGAACTGGTGAGTCAGGAGAAAAGGACTCAAAGAGCAAATGGCATGTATTAGTAAAAGACTTTTTAGAGGGACAGACATTTGTGGGCTACATGAGTTGCTCAAAGGGGCTCTAAATGCTCTTAAAAGTAGAACGTATGGACATTTCTCTCCAACCATTTGTGCAGTGGAAGGGAGATGTTGTGCTTGGAGGTCTCCATGTGCCAAGACAGATTGAAAGGGGGAGGGAGCATTGCAAGCTGTGTCTCTCTGGCATCCACTCCTCCCCAATGTATAGCTACATCTGATGTATAGCTTTTGGACTAGTTCCGGGTGAGGTAGTTGCTACTTGTGTCTGTTCACCTTTACTCCCATTCACCTGTGCTTAGACAGCCTGGAATACTATGTCATAAATGGCTTATTCTCCATCTCAGAGAACCTGAGAGGCATGTGGCAAGGTGAGGAGACAGTATGGGTGACTCTTAGCCAGCAGTCTGAGGAAATGCAAGTATTAATCAACTACAACTATCATGGGGACTTAGCATGGGGATGCTCCTTTTGCTTGTTGCTTGTGGAGCCAAGATTCTGGTTGGGGATTGGGAGAAAATGTGCTTTTTCCCTTGGTCTGGGACTTGACTCAATGGGACTGAAACTTTTCCTCAGTGTTAGAATCCAACACCAGAAAAAAAATAATCTTCAGTATCCACGTACATGATAAAGTCCCTCTCAAAGTGACTGTATGAGAGAGGAACACCAGAAGCATTACACTTTTAAATAATCTATATTCACATGTTTCTTTCAAGGTTAGTTTCTTTCTGGCAATCATTTCTTTAAAATTCGTTATTGCCACATCTCATTTCTTTTCCACATTGTGTGCTTCATTTTTCTTCAGAAAAGGACAGGTTTCCTTAGTCTCCATCCATGTGCACAGCAGAGTCAAAGGGCTGGAGTCTGAAGGGTATGTGGCTGGAATACAACTGTATTGACTTCAGTAGTTACTCCAGGAGTACTTGAGCGAAAAGTCAGGGACAAGTTACTTTTAACAAAGCAAAGCCTATTGTTACAATTGTTTAAAGCTTTGTGGTACAATATAGGATGTGTCAGACAATGTTAATTTTTTTAAAGGACTCTTTTATTGTTTGCATCCTCCTACTAGCTGAGAACTTTGATATTTTGTTGGTTTTCTCCTTCTCATCACCCAGTTTGGCAATTCTTTTTTCCACTAGCCCAGACTTAGAAATTCTTCCGAATCACTGCATCTGGTAGCTCTGAGAGTCTCCCGTGACTGCCTAATTTATTTGTATACTTACAGATGAATCATGAGTAAGAGAAAACAAACTTGAACTCTGACATTTCCACTTGCTCAAATATATAATTTTAATGAGCAGTAAATTTGCTGGAAAATGCAGTACCAGCTTTTATGATAATATCCATGTACAAATTGCACAAAATAACAGGGCTATATGGACAACTTAACTAAAAGAGTTGTCTCCTTTTCAATTGGAATAGAGGACCAAGATTCCCGAGGGGATCTGAATGAGCTTACTAGCCCCAAAGGGCCTTCACTCCCTTGTGCCTGTTCGGCAGCACCTCACTCTTCGTTGGCCTCTGTTGCTCTGCTAATGATGACGTACTCACTGGAGCAGGGGCGACCACAGCCCAACATGGCAGACCCTCCGTCAGACCACACAACCACAGTCCCCCAAGTGTCTGGCTCAGTTTTGTGGTTTACACCCAGTAGTATAGCTCCAACAGTGTAGGATTGATTCTTCCTTCTGTAATGCTTTATAGGATTGATTCTTCCTTCTGTAGTGCTTTATCTTGTCTTGGATGGGTTTTCCATTGCTTTCCCTGAGGGTTCTCCCCCTCTCCTCCATTTTTTCCAATGTTAAAACTGCTATTTTCTTTCTATCAGAAGCTGCTGCTTTTATTCACACATTTTGTTATTCCACCACTTTTAGCCATGAATACTCTGTCTCAGTCACATCTTTATGCTACAGATGTCCTGTTTTATACACCTACGTTGTGAGTTGACTCACCCTAGAAATACTTGCTTCCCTGTATTGCCTACGAAAAGCGGTTTATATAGCTGTCTCAGAGTAAAAATCTGCATATTGATATCTCCAATTAGATGTATTGAATCTAGGGGGTTTTTTGGTCATCACCAGCATCCTTGCAGAAAGACTGCTGGGAGGCACAGCAGTGTTTTGAAATTCTCTGAGAGTGGAACTGCCCAGGGAGCTTAGTGCTAGCCCTTAGGTCCTTTCTCCCTGCTTATCTCTGCCTCTTCGCTCAAGATTGAAACTCACTCCCTTTTCTCACATGCCTTTATTCAAAGCTTCTTTACCTTCTCTTTTTTTTTTTCCCCCCTCCCCTCCCCCAACCCTCTAGTAGCAATGTAGCATTTGAAATTCGATTAATTGGCATGGTATGTTGCTGTGAAAATTCACATCCCTCTTCCCTGCCCTTCTCTTACTCATTCTTTGAAATAAAAATGCAAAACTAGTAAATAGAATTCCTTTCCTGACTTTGTACTTCTTAATTAGCATATTTTTTTCCAGCTTAGATGGCCCTCCCGCTGTTCACAACTTCAGTGAGACAGTTGCAGTATTTCATTAGTCATATACCATAAGAAGTATTTGCTGGACAGCAAGTTTCAGGGAGTACTTTCTGTCCACTCTTTATGTATGCATCATCAAGGAAGACAATATGATTCGTTATCCCCATTCAATAGCCTCAGTCTGGGCTTTCCTCCCTTCTTCCAGATTCTACACCTTCTGTTTTCCCTCAATCAGTCTTGTGTTTTTATTTCTACCTCCCCAGACTCCTTTAGTCCTTTCATATCATACATCTGTATAACATGATGTCCCTAGCGAAGGCTGGAAATATTTCCCAGGGAAGAAGCGTCTGCAAATGCCATCGATATGTTTCTAATCTTTTTTTTTCCTAATAACACTAAAGATATTAAATAAAATCACAGCTAGCTTTGATCTCTCTAAGAACCCTCTAGGCACCTTCCCCAGCTTGTCACATTAGTGCTTATCATTTCAGTCCAACAGCTAATTTATAACTTGTGTGTTAGTGCTCTTGAAGAAAATTAATGTAACAAAACACAATTCTAGACCTTTTGGAAGCGCGGGTGATACTTGTTTTAAAGAAAACTGACTGCAGTCACTCATGCTTCTTCTCCCACAGATTTCACTCACTCATGTTCTCACATCCACATACTCACAAGCACAACAGGACCCCCAGGATCCATTGTGTGTGATTGGGAAGACTAGTTATTGAGTCCTCACCGTATCCCTTGAGTTCCTCTTGGCTGGTGACAACAAGCATGATTTTGGATAGGCCTTTTATACCTTTTAGGTGTCAAACATTATGATGTGATCCCTTGACTCCAAACCTTGCTTACTTCACCTTTCATAAATCTAAAGCAAAGTTGATGTCTGTTGGTTTTGAATACCTTTAAGGCCACAGCCCCTGTGCACACTGGGGTAGTGGCAAAGGGAAGGCCCCTGTTTTACCCCACTCTCCTGCCATCAGAAGTCTGTGCTGTGGCCTTACTGTAGCACAGGCATTCAAGTCTTCACGTAAAAATCACATTGCTCGAGGTTTACCAGTTTGACTGCAGTTGACCATGTCCTTGGTGCAGGTACCTCAAGGATTGTTATCTTACTGATCTGTAAGAACTGCTACTTAAAGGGAATTTTCAAAGTTGCCTCAAGTAGTCATTCAAGGGATTTCCATTTATTTTTCACATTGTGGGCTTATTTATAGGTCTCGTTTTATGCGTAATTCACTTCCTTTTATGGAGCTGGTCAACAAATGCTAAATATGATGGACTTCTAAAAATCTCAGCCTGAATAACCAGCCACCTCAGACTCTAAGTTAATGTGGCACGTTATCAAAGCTCTCAAACAGAGGAGGTCCCATCCTGTGCAGTTTGATTTTGGTAGAGTGACTGAAGCATACTCTAAGCATGGGACAAATAAGTTCCATATCTCAATGGTTTCAGAGTTGCTGTCTGTTGAGCTGAATCAATTACAAATGAAGGGTCATTCAAAGACAGCAAAACATTTAAACTGTAATTTCTCATTTTGCAACAATGAGTCAAATAGCACTGCACAAGCTCATCTTCTGCATGTTTTTGTTCAATGTCTATGGTTTTTAGCACCGGTGGTGTTAGCTATGAACATGTTACATATTTATTCTATTTCAAGGTCAAGATTTCCTGAGAGGATAGAGATATACAAATAACTTACATTTGATATGGCTGGGTATTCAAGCAGCAGTGCTATTGTAAGTGATAACAAAAGACAAAACATAAGTCTGATACTTAAGGCCAGAACATGTTGTTTTTCGAATCTTTTGTAGCAATTTGAAGGAATAGAATTTTTATCTTCCTTGAAAAAAAGTCTTTACTCCTCTGCATGTTTGGTTCATGATATCAGCTTTACAAAAATGATTCAAGCAGCCTTTGCAGTAGAAGAGTACACATTAACGTTCCTACAGTATTAAATGCTGTTTCTCGATATACATCAATATCCAGAGGTCATTGCTTTCTTGACAAAGAGAAATCTGAAGCACTGGGTTTTGTGTTTAATTATAAGACCTTTATGTTTCAGTAAACAAATTCTGACCTCACTTAGATGCTGATTTAGGGCTCTTTTTGTAAAAATGGTTGTTTGGGGGTTACCACTGTCATTTTGTTCATTCTGTGCATATGCGTTGCCATCTCTAGTTTGGGTTGTAAAACTTGAAGTCTGGTGCATGCTAATGAACTCTAGTGTGCACATACACTTCTAATTTCTTTCTCTTCTGCTAAGTTTAGAATTTCATAGACAAGCTAATATAATCCATACTAGAAAGACACTCTCCTTTATATACTATTTGTTCTGCCACATAACCACCAGCTTTACGTGAAGCCATTAAATAACATTACAATTTTAAAGGATTTTTGCATCATTTCCTCCACTTAGGGCTACATTATGCCCAGAAGAAAAGCTCTTTCTAGGGGAGGGGATCAGAACATGTTCATAGGACTGCAGTGCTCACGAAACCACGGTGGATGTCATTATACCAGCCTCATATTGATCCCAAGTATGCTGGGAAAAACATTCGTCAGTGAAATTTCATCCAGGTTCGTGTTCAAAACCCACCACAATGCATTGGAAACAAAGGCTCCCAAATCCTTACAGCTCAATTCCTACCCTGTTCAGTGAGGAAGGATAAAGAAGGAGGCAATTTTTCTCCTTCTCCTTTGTCTTTTCCTTCACCTGTGCTCCTGAGAAATGCATTTGTGGCAGGTTCAAAGTCAAGCATTGGGCCAGCCAGTCTGCACAGTGGTTGGAGGGTGCAGGAGAGAAGAGGTGGGACAGGTCCTGTACGAGGATACTCATGGGTCAGTCAGCCTGCACAGCAGGGAGGACGCACAAGGTCAAGGGACAGAAGACAAGCGTCAAGCAAGGAAGGAAAAAGAAAGAAAGGAAATCAGAAAGGAAGGAATGGGCACGTGGCCTGGTACCAACTTGCTCTCCAGCATCTGAAAGCACAACGCTGGCTGCTACTGCCCCAGAGGACTCTGCCTTCTGCTCCTGCTTCCCACTCAAATTAAAGGCCTTTGGTCTGACGTTCAAATCCCTCTTCAGTGTCAGGTTCAAGCAACACAGAGATGGTTTCTGCTTCTGTGCTGCTGATCTGATTCCCCAGTTAGGTTCCAACCAAATCTTGACTGTTTAGTGGGAACTTCTGCCACTGGGAGAAGGAGCCGTCAGTTTCTCAAGAAGTGCACTGAGGTTGCAGACCTTGTTCTTGCAAGCAGCAAAGGTCTGACTACAAATCTTAATACATTGGGAGCTAAATGCCAAATGCTGTTCATCTGCTTGGTGCCTCTGCAATGTGGTTTTTTTTTTTTTTTAAATACAAACATCTAGAGGTGCAGCACACCCATTCAATCAACCTAGCAGAACTGGTTTGATTTTGTCTCTTGCATTCAGACACTTATATTTTATCTCAGCCTGTTGCAGGGAACTGCAGACTTGTGTTGGGTTCAGGTACAGTTTGTCATAGAAGAGGAAGAAAACCATTAGTATTCCAACCCCTCCCCGCCCTTGCCTTTTAAAATATTTTTTTCCATTACCCGGAGTAAAGAATCTAAGCTCTCTCAGCATCATTCTAACATGAACTCTCTGATACCTGGAGTTTTGTGTAGACCCCAAAGTCTCTTTAAACATACGATTGTCTCAATTTAGTCTTCTTTTATCTTCTTAAGGCAAGGTTCTTGCTCTCATACCCGCAGACAGTTTGACAGAACATGTAAGGCTCAAAGAGTAACAGGCAGAAGAAGAGCTAGGGATTTCCTGTTTTTAATAAGTTCATATTTTCAAGTCAGTTTAAAGATTTTGGAGAGACTAATCCTAAATTTTTGGACTTTTGGTGTTGGCAGTGGTACAAATATCTGAGGTTATTTTTTGAAAGGTGAATTATCCCATACAAGGGAAGTTAGCCTTTTAACTTGGGAGTTGTTTTGCTGGTCCCTGACAGAATTGCAACCTAAACTTTTTCTGTTCAGGAAGATTTGTCATAATATGAAGCCTTCAAGCAGCAGACAAAAGAAGAAAGGAAAAAATAACGAAAAAAAAAGAATGAAATCAGTGCCCAGCCAGAATAGACAGTATGTAAAGAAAGAATTTAGAAGCAATGAGCCTAATCAAATGTATCCCTCTGTTCAGATCATCTTATACAGCCTGAAAAATTATAAGGAAATCCAGGTGAATTTACTGAGTATTGAAAACCCCACCAAATCTTAATGAAATCCACCAAAACCCTTGCACATAATCCAGTGAAATCTTAACCACAGGCTGCTTGATTATCTACTGAAGTGTGTTATTGTTGTAACAGGTACACAGATGGTAAGCAATTTCAGGGATTTTTTTTTTTACTCCTCTGAGCTTTGCAGCAGTAGCAGAGCAGGTTCCATAAATCCTTTTAGCAGTTAGCCCCAGTTCTATCCATTTTGCACTGATCCCTGATTCCATCACGGCAAGTCTTATGCCAGGTGGCTTCAGATCCCGACGGTGATGATTTGTCCCCTGGGGCAAAGCAGAGGGTACCAGTCCTCAAGGTCAGGAGTCTCTTCTCTACTCCATATGGGAAAAATCATTCCTTCTTTTTCCTTCTTTCTCCAAACACTCAGGAAAAGTCCAGCACTATTCAAAATCTTTTGATGCCAATTTTCTAGGGAAGAAAATTATTAGAGAAGGAAAGTGACGTCTGTGAACTTTTGAGCCTGGGAAACTGGATACATTTCAGATTTGTAACAAGAATCACTACCTGGCTAGAAGAGGTCCTGAGCAGGTGTCAGATAACCTAATTCAGTTGTTAAACCAGATACAAACAAAAATGAACTCATAGGTCTCACCTAGGAAGCCGAGATAACCCTGCTCCTGCTCAACCCCATAAGAAAGAATGGAAATTCTATCCCAAAGCTAAGCAGCTTTTTCAAGATTTTCAGATCACAGGAGTGTGGCTAGTTGTACTGGTTTTGGCTGGGAGAGAGCTAGTTATCTTCTTAGGAGTTTGTATGGGGCTATGTTTTGGATCTGTGATGAAAACAGTGTTGGTAACACAGGGATGCTTCAGTTATTGCTGAGCGGTGCTTACACCACACCAAGGCTTGCTCTGCTCCTCACACCGCCCTGCCAGTGAGCAGGCTGGGGGTGCTCAACGAGCTGGGAGGGGGCACAGCCAGGACAACTGACCCCAAGCGATCAAAAGGGTATCCCATAATATAGCATCATGCTCAGCAATAACATTGCTGGGGGTGGAGGTTGGTAGAGGCTGTCATTGCTCGGGGTCCGGCTGGGCAGATGGTGAGCACCTGGGGGGTTTTGCAGCAATTGTTTTTCTGGGTTTTGTTTCTCTTCCTCCTTATTGTGTGTTTTTAGGTCCTNTTTGTATGGGGCTATGTTTTGGATCTGTGATGAAAACAGTGTTGGTAACACAGGGATGCTTCAGTTATTGCTGAGCGGTGCTTACACGACACCAAGGCTTGCTCTGCTCCTCACACCGCCCTGCCAGTGAGCAGGCTGGGGGTGCTCAACGAGCTGGGAGGGGGCACAGCCAGGACAACTGACCCCAAGCGATCAAAAGGGTATCCCATACCATATAGCATCATGCTCAGCAATAACATTGCTGGGGGTGGAGGTTGGTAGAGGCTGTCATTGCTCGGGGTCCGGCTGGGCAGATGGTGAGCACCTGGGGGGTTTTGCAGCAATTGTTTTTCTGGGTTTTGTTTCTCTTCCTCCTTATTGTGTGTTTTTAGGTCCTAGTTTTGTTTTGGTTTTGGTTTTTTTTTTTTATTTTAAAATGCCTTTATCTCCATCCATGAGTTTCCTCACTTTTGCCTTTCCAATTCTCTCCCCCATCCCGCTGGTTGAGGGAATCAGCCAGTGGCTGCGTGACGCTTAGCTACCTACAGGGGTTAAACTGCGACACTAGTGAGGTAACTCTGGTGACTCTTAAAAAATGGTCTAATTTACACAGCATAATGCTTAGTTTAGCTTCAAAGACTCAACACAGGGTCAGGGAAGGGGTGCTGAGTTTTGTCAGTCAGTGATCTCATATCATGTCCATTCATTTTCAGTAGTGCATTTCTTTTCACCTTCCTATAAACACTTGCAAGGTACAGGAATGTAAGAAACCACCTCCTGAGTCTTCCAAACTGGGAAAGTGAGCCAGCCGCCATGTTTCATTTTCCTCCCATCGAGAATGAACTCCAGCTCCAATATTTCTCTTATTTCTCTTATTTCTCTTATTTCAACAAGCTGCCAATAATGAGCAAATCCGCAGTGGAAACGTTAACATCTATTCCCACAACAACTGACAAAGGACATTTTCTGCCTTTGCTACATTTCAATAGTTGATGTGTGTCCTTGGCATTGAAGTGGCCACACTTTTGCTTCCATCCACCAGCTCCCTGCAGGGCTGGGAATCTTGCACGGAGAGCAAAAAGGGGAATTTGAAAGGGCTGGAAGAAAAATAAAAGGTTACTTGGGGAAATTTGTTCTAGATTCCTGGGCGCTGGCTCATGCATGAACAAATCCCAAAACATACTTGTAATAAGTTGTAGTGGGGAAACACAATAGGTTCAAGGTTACCATCCCTAAAAAACTGACTTGTGTTTTCCAGCAGTATACCCCTACTGCAATTCTTGCAAACTTACATATTCAAAGAAAGAAAAGATTATAGCCAGCTTTCGCAGGCAGAGAATAGACTCTTGGAAGTGTTTCTCTTCCCAGGGAGAAAATTCAGGATCTGTTTTTGTGTTCAATATGAACCACCCATGAGTTGCAAGATCCTTTCCTTTTTCCCCTTAGGAAAGACTCAAGCAAAGCTAGTCAGAAAATCCTCCACAAAAAAAAATTCCTTTTGAAAATATTCATTCCTCAAAACCAGAACTTTTCACAAAGACATTTTATCTTCAGTCAGCTTTTAGCAGAAGCATTCCTCAGCCCTCTGTTCTCTCAGGAGCAGATTTTAATCCAGAGGCATGGTGCCCGAAACCAACTGCTTTGCTGTCTCTATCTTGCCTGAAAGGAGAGTCTAATTTGGAAGATGTAATATTCTTTTTCCAGAGATTTCATGGGAGACTGCCTCAGATCCACCCTCTCCTGTGTGGAGTGTCGAGAGGCTGAGCAGTTCTGCCACGCGAGGAAGAGCACACATTCTGCCATAAGAGGAAGAGGTCTCTGCCCTGAGGTACCAGGTATCTTCTCACAGTTGACTTTTACTTCTTTGCATTGTTCTCCCCATGTGGTACCTTGACATCCCTGGGAGGCAGCTGCTCAGAGACATCTTCCTGAGTGCCACCACTGCCACCAAACACCAACACCAGCTTGTCTTGAAGCCATCTTGCGCTGGAGGACTGACAACTTCTGTGTCCCCTGTACTTACCACCCCCAGCAAACTGTTCAGCCGCAGCTATTTGGATCAATCCAAGGCACAGCTAACTTTACATCTGCTCCTCAACCTGGCTTGACATTTTGAAACCTGCCTGTGTTATTCATAAAAATGACAACGCAAGAAATATCATCTTTTCCCCACTGAAAACTCAAAGTTAAAAGCCATCACAGCTGCTGCAGAGGCTTCACCAAAAGCCGTATCAGCAGTTTCTGTTTTAAAAACGTTTTTTTTTTTTACCCAGTCACACTGATGCAGCTGCAGTTTTCGGCAGAGCCTTCTCTGTGGCTGATTTGCCTTTTCCTCTCACTTTCCATCAAAAACATCTAGGGCTTTCAACACCTCAAGACAGTTTCTGAAACTCTGAAAGTGAAGGTTATCATAGCATCTGTCAAAGCTGTGTTAGAGCCAAGGTCAAGTATTTTACATTTTGAGATGGAGGAAAGTCTTTGTTCTCCTCCTGCATTCTGAATGCCAGATGAAATTACCGAAGTTACCTAAAACTCGCGGTGTCGGTAGTGCACTGTGCGTACCTCAGTGCTGATGGGTGCTACGTAATGAATTTGAACTGGTCTGCCAAAGGCAATGGCAGGGGGTCCAAACCTCCCGTGGGTGTGAAGTAGGTTTCAAAAATAGGTAGGAGCCAGTAGGTTTCACAAATGCCACCACCAGACAGCATGGCAAAGGCAAAGGCAAAGGCAAAGGCAAAGGCAAAGGCAAAGGCAAAGGCAAAGGCAAAGGCAAAGGCAAAGGCAAAGGCAAAGGCAAAGGCAAAGGCAAAGGCAAAGACTTGCTGGAGTTTGTGCTGCTTCCCCAAAGTGCTTTCCTCTCTCTAGACACTCACCTCCACTCCTCCCAGGAACCACCTGATTCTTGTTCCATCCAAGGTCCAAGTTCCTTCAGAAACAGAGACAACTGTGCAATAGCTGCTCAAGACATGGGAAAAGAGTTGGCTCTCATGGACATAGTAGTAAGAGGGTGTTCCCTGCTGTTTTGAGACCTTATTTAATAGCCTGAGCTGGGCAGGAGCGGGTGGCCAGGCTGATCCCTGCAGGGCTGTACAAGGGGAGCTGTACAGCAGAATAGGGAAGGCTGTTTCCATGTCCCAAGAAGTGTAGCATTCCCTCAGCAAGGCTTTGAGAAAACCTTGTGGAAGAGGGAAGAAAATCACCTCTTAGGACTCACAGCAATGCAATAGGAGAAAGGAAGGAAACGTGTCATCAGCTTGAAGATTTTGCTTTGCTTTTTTTCATGTACTTCTGTGCTGTTTTCTTGGTTGTTGTCTTCTGTGAGTGCTGTTCCCATACATCTCAGAAACAAATGGATGGGTGAAAACGATATTCTTCTCCAGCTGCCCTTGATATCAAAACAGAGATGAGTACTTTCTAAAGTTAAAAGATACAAAAACTGGTTGTCTAACACATTGCTTGACATCTGGCGGCTGCATCCATATATATATATATGAAAAGATACAACCTCTTCTCTATTCATTTCAGTCAGTGTCTGTGCTAGTAGATGTGGTAGGACGAAAGTAATTTCGTGGGTTTTATGCAACTCAGTGCATGTAATTTAGCAACAAAAAATCTAAACAAAAAAAAATTAAAAAATCACCAATAATGAGAAGACACCAGTGACACTACCCCGTCTCTTTGTTATTACAGCAAGTATCTGAAACAGCAATACAAAGTGGTCTGAGCAAAGAAAGACGAAAATCAGTGAGTGGTGGTTTGTTATATGGTGCATTTTCTTCTCTCTGGTAGCTTCACTTAATTTCTGTTAAGCTGGACAGGTCTAGTCATTTGTCTGAGGGTATGGCATCTCTAACAAAATTCCTACTGTAAGCGTTTTGCCAGAGCAGAATCTCATCCGATATAAGATTGTGAGAATATAAGAACTTAATTGCATCTGACTAGATGAAAGGTCCACCTAGCTAATGTCCTATAACAGCCAACAGTAAATGTCTGGAAGAGAGCAAGAGAGTAGAGAAAAATATGTAGCGATGCTTCTCCAAAATAACCTTCCAATCTCCAGCAATTTGTGGCTTGGAGATCTCCTGAGCCAGGCAAGGTATTTAATCTTTGCTGAGTTTCTGTTGCTTGAACTTTTCCAGTCTTTCCCTGAATTCATGCACAGTTTTAGTGTCCACAATGTCTTTTGATAAAGAATTCTTTTGCTTAACAACATTGGGTGGAGAACCATCTCTTTTTGGTTGTTTATAATCTGCCACCTGCGCATGTCATGGATGGCCCCTTGCTCTTGTACTGGGAGAGGGACAATCCTCTTTCTATTTGTCCTCTCCTTGGCACTCACGACTTTATACACCTCCAGTATATTTTCCCTTTGCTATTTCTTTTCAGGCTGAAGGTGCCTCCCTTTGTAGGGAAACAATTTCATACCTGTGCCAGCCTTCTCTGAGCCTTTTGCAATTCTGCTATGTCCTTTTTAAGAGGGGCAACCAGAACTGTACATAGTGTTCAGAATACAGATGTACAATGAATATATATAATCGTATTATGTTTTGTCTTTTGTTCTCTTTTCCTTTCCTTGGCACTTTTAACATTGTTTCCATTAGTAAGAATTGATATGGCATTTTCATAGGACTGTCTGTTATAACTTTCCATTCCTGAGTAGTCATCTCTGAAACAATAATGTGAAGTTATCATAGGATTTTTTTTTTTAATGTGCATCACTTTATGTTCATCTACACTAAGTTTCATCTGCTATTTACGACCCAGCCACTCCATCTTGCAAGATCCTTCTGGACAGTTCTGCCATGCTACTACATGTACTTGAAGCACTCAGTGTTTGCTATTTCAAAGAGTAAAACATGCAGTTAATGGCTATTCAGCTTTAAGAACAAGTTCAAATTAAATATGTATCAGAGAAAGTTATAACTACTTGGTCTGGTTTGTATATTCGGTAATGCCAGGGTTCCTATTTCTTGCAAATCTGTGAGAGAGGTTGAGAAGCTTTACCTAGAAATTGATGTTGGTGTGATAGTGGGTGGGGGATGCATCCAGGGCATGAGCTGGAGCAGTCACACATAAATAATCCACACTGTCTTCTTCCTTCACTATAAATAATCTGCTTCATTGGCTATTGCTGCAATGGGAACAGACTGCGCATATGGGACATTGCATGTGCAGCTCAGAGGTGTCTCAGCAGATGTAGCTGACATTTGAGTCAGAAAAAATCTGGAATCAAATGCTTGAGATTGAAATATTTTAAAATTTATTTTAAATAACAGTCCCATATTAATTTTTTTTTTTTAATAACCAGTGACTAGGGAAAGGATGGAGAGCAATGATCCTACTCTCAGTCTGTGGACTTTGACCCATTAGTTTTTCTTCTCTGTCAGACTCTGAGCTCTACATGGGACACAAGCGTGCCATGGAGGGTGCGCGCAAGGAATTCCCAAGTTCTTTCCCTTGGGCCCTGTGTTACCAAAGTAGCATGAGTCCAAGAGAGAAAAGGGGTCCATCATTCTCCTTGTTCTGAGCCCTGAGAACTCTAAACTCCCACATTCACCTTGGAAGTGGGCTTTAATCTCCAACATTTGAGAAACAGAGTACAAGAAGAAGAAAATATGGAAGTTGATTAAAAATTATGAGGAGGTAAGCTAGACTTCACCAAAGACACCTTGTAGAAGCAGAAACTTTTCCCCTCTGGCTTCACAGGGATGATTTAACTGCCAGGATGCAAAGAAAACAGAAGCTAATTATCAAATGAACATTGTCTTAATATGTTAATGAAGCGGTTTTGCTAATAGCGAGAGACCTGAATTTTAATACATTTTAAGAGCTCCTTGATTACGTGTTTGTTAGTTGTTATGATCATTTTAAATTATCTGTGCATGGCTTTATAATGGGTTAAAAACTGTATTAAGCACTGTATTCTAAACAGGCCTTGATGAGGCAGGTGAATAGTGCAAACATTGTCGCTAGGAAATTCACTTCAAAAGAAATGTAAACTAGTTAACCTAAAACGTGTCATCAGATCCAACAGTCACACTTAGCAACGTAAGTAATTTTTTATGTAACCGCCAGCTACTTGAGCAATGTTTTTTCTTATGAAAAAAGTGTTCCAGGAACCTAATAGCTATTATGTCGGAGTGTTTCTGTATGCACTATAACTGGTCTCAAAACACATTTTGCTGTTGAATTTAGAGGAATGAGTGAAGTAGTTCAGAATATACTGAGTTAATCCATCCTGTCCTTGGTAATCACAACCAGACCCTGATTTTTTGATTCCGTTATCCACAGATATTTTGTTCTTCCATGTTCAAAGAATCTGTATAATCATCTTCAAGCGGGTCTTGGACCAGTACAAATCAAAAATACTTTCTGCAATGGCACTAGCATAACAAAATGCACACCTACATGACACTTTCCTGTTAGAAGCCTTCTTTGTTCCTTTCCCCACCAATTCTACTTGAAATCAAATCATACCGAACGATTATCCTTCCTTCTCCAGCTTGTTTCAGACATCTGGAAAAGCCTTCAATCGAAGGGTTCCCAATGACTGACTGTTGCTCCTATGGAGCCTGTTGACTGAACAGGATCTGCCGCTCAAGAAATTAGTGATTGTTACTAGTCCTCTGGCTTCAGCTTCTGCAATTTCTAGGAGCAGCTAAACAGAGATATCTTCTCTAGGAGATAGGCTTCAGCCCTTGGAAACCTATTTTCAGCCAAAAGGTAGACAAAAAGCCAGCAGTGTCCATGTGGACAGGGAGGTTGTAGCTCCAAGAAGGGTGTCAGCGTTTGCTGGGGACTGCTCACACGCTCATATTCATTTGGAGTGTTTCCTTCCATTGTTAAATGAAATGATAGTTGAGGGGTGTGTGCCAAACATGCTCTGCCTGTGTGCGTGTGAATTCACCCTGCTCAGGCAATTAAGGAATTCAGCCCTTAGTTTCTCGAAAGTGGAGCTCTGGATTGGAAGGGAATAGGGACCTGAGCACAAATGGGAGCTGGATTATATTAGACAAACAGCCACCAGGTGGTTTAAACCTGCCCCTCATTAATGCCATTGGCATCAATCAGAAGGCTCATGCTTTGTGATCCTTATATACTGTATAATATAAACTTACGTAGTATGGGGCAGAGGCTTCCTCATTTCTCTGTAGGCACACATCCCTCCCTCCCTCAGACTCCAAAAGTGTCTGGAATACTGGACCATTGTAGCTGTTTGGTGACCATTTGGGCTACCTTAGACTACCCTGGTAGTGCCTTCTTAATGAGCCAGTACTCCCTACTTCCCTCTCACTTGGGTACCCGACTTAATTTAATTCCAGATCAAGCCCACATAGTGGTAGAGATAGGCAAGATCTTAAGGCTAGCCCAGGGAGCTGAGACCATCTGAAACTGAAACCATAAAACCCCTCTTAGGAAATCAGATGAGAGGATACTTAAATACAACCTACTTGGCTTTGTCAGTTTGCAAAATTAAATATATGCATTATGTGAGCTAAAGAAATTAATATCGGGCGATATCGCTCATTTTGTTATATTAATTTTCTCATATAATTTGGAAACTACAAGTATATTTCTATTTCTTGCATCTTTGTGCCAATTTGTCAGAGGAAGGAGGAAGCACAATCTTATTTAACATAACCAGCCTTTGAAAAATCCTAATTGCCTGGCTGAGTTTAATTTATTTTTAGGTCATACTGCCCTCTAGGGGATTAGGCAGATAGCGAGGGATTTTTGCATAATAAGAACATTTTTTAATTCACAGAAAAATACATGGCTTCCTTTGTACTGCCGAAGAACATAATAATCCGTGTATAGACCTCATAATTTAGCTTTTTAAGTGTGATTTGCATTCATTTTCTTGGGAAATATCTTTCATAATTAGCATTGGGTCTCTGCTTTCTGAATGCAGGTCTGCATATCACATGCCCAGGATATTAATCTTTTTACATTAGGGAGTTTGTAGAGAGTCTAGCCAATACAATTAAATCAGGGGAACTTTGTCATTGATGTCAAGTGGTACTGCATGGAAATTACAAGAAAATTTATATACTTAAATACTCTATGTGAACATACATATTTGTACATCAAACATAACCTCACATTCTACGTGTTGTTTTTTTTAAATCTGTTTAAAATGGAGAAAACAGCAGCAAAGACACCGTATCAACAGTTGTGAGTGCTTTTTGACAGAATATAAAAGTAAAAAGAAGGAAAATAAAGAGGAAAATGAAAGTTTGGAAAAGAGAAAGACAATGATTAAGAAGATTGGCCTTTAGGCAGGTTGAGTAACCCGCAGGCTTTTTTAGAGGTGTAAACACTTGCTAAGGAAGGAGAGTAGCCTTCTGCAAAGGACTAAAAGGTCAGGCATATAGATGCCTAATTATCTCCAAAAATCAAAATCTCAGCCCTTTCAGTGTCCCTTACTGATGTGATGATCTTGACACTGGCTTTTCTTCGTTCAATTTTAATTCTAAAATAACACCATAATCTTGTCTGGCCAGATTGAATTAAGAAACAAGGCTGGGAACTGGAGGTGCCTCACCAGGTCTTTTTTTTTTTTTTTTTTGAAAGAGGACCTTGGTCCAGTGGCTCAGAAATCCCTGATCTGGGGTGCTTTGGGAATGAGTCCTTCCTCTAGGTTTTCACTTGGCTGTGAGAGTCTTGGCCAATGCTGTCCTCATCCAGCTCATCAGTATTTAAAGGCAGATATCATGGGAAGTTCTCATTTGGCACTGATTATTTTTAATATTATTGTGGAATGAGTGGTCTGAGCACTGCAACATGCCTCCAGTTTCCTCTTTGATATCCTCTCTGCAGTGGAGTAACCACCTCCTGTGACTACCTGCAATTACAAGTAAACCAGTCGGTTCTGGCCTCTTCCCAGCGTCACACTGGGCTTTTATGAGATTTTAAAGCAGTCAGCTTTACACGATCAGGCTTCTCAATTCAATCTTAGCTTACTTAATACTGTTCCATGCTAATGGTTCATGAGATATTCACCTACCCATATTTCCATGCTAATGGTTCATGAGATATTCACCTACCCATATTCACCTGAGCTTCACTCAGATATGCTTCCGTCTCCTCATGTAAAGTCTGTATCCACTTCATAAAGTTTGTTCTTATACCTGGAAGGATAAACTGCTGAGCTTTCTTAAGCAAAATTTCTCTTATATGCTTCCTTGCCTGGCCATAGCCACCTCTGCAGCATTTTTTAATTTGACCAGGACAGCCCTATGATATGATTTGCTTTATTCAGGCTTGTACAACCTGTATTGTAGTCCATGGCATGCTGATGGTTTCTGCTTCCACTTCTAGTGGCCCAGTTGTGTCATGCTCTGCTCAGTGGCTCCACAATAACTGGCTTTCCTGAGTCTCTGCTGATTCTCACCTCACCATGTCAAAATCTCAGAAGTATGTGTAGCCTCATATTCAATTTTCTGTTTAGGAGTAATGCTATCTTTATACCTTAGCTCACACTTTCATCTTAGGCCCTTCTCTTAAAAACATTAGTAACCACCAATACTAGCATTGAATGGTACTTGTCCTGAGGTGGTGCAGTGGCTCAATGGCTTGTCTACCAGCTGATGCGCCAGAACCTTGTCTTAGGGTCACAAACTGGAGAAACATTTGGCCTGGGCAATTTGAGCAATACCTCCCGTACCAGGCTGGAAATTCACTTCAGTGCTCTGTTAAGTCTCTGGATTGTTCTGGGTTTACACAGAAGCTCCATTCGCCTGGGAGCATGTTCCAGCAGATGTAGGATAGCTTTTTCTGTGCTAACCTACCTCTGCCAAGGCAAAAAGACGCCTCCTCACAGTGCGTGTTAGGCAGTTACTCATGCCCATAGGAAGAGATTTCTAGTCTTGCTCGGTAGCTGCAGCCATTGCTTCCACTGCCGATGTTCATCGCAGTGTACAGTTTCCATGCTCACGTAATATGAACTGTCTGGAAATTATGTATTCCCACTCACCTCTCTGCAGTTTAACAGGAGTTTGCTGTCCTTGCTGGGTTCCCAGACCGCCCAACTCCATGATTCGGTGGGAATCATGTCCTCAGATCGCACACTTCAACCCCTGCAAAAATGGCTGTCAGGTCCTTTCCCCAGGTTGCGGACTGGGACTCTCCACATCTGGAGGTGCCAGACCAAGTGCTCTCTGTGTCCTCCACCCCTGGCTGTGCCAGTCCCAGCAGAGACTAAAGGGCCATGGCTTGCTTCTGCAAAGTTATTTGTGGAAGTCTAACATGCCCAGAAATGCCATCATGTTGTCTATTTCGTCCGTCAGTTAATCGTGTTTTTTCATCCCTGTACGTCCCACTAGAAGAGCTGTTCTCACCGTGGCTTTCAGCCTGTGTGTGAAGTAAGAATGCAGCTGCACTAGCTCTCTGGTGAGACACTTGCTTTTTGAGATTGTACATTCTCAGCTAGTATTCAAGGCGTGGGCAACCAGACTTGGACTACACTTCTCTTTCCTCCTATAGCTGTGCTTCTCCATTGATTTACAGAATCACAGGGGGTTGGAAGGGACCTCTGGAGACCATCTAGTCCAACCCACGTGCCAGAGCAGGTTCACCTAGAGCAGGTTTCCACACAGGCAGCCTCTTTGAGAGGAGTGGTTGCACTGGGGAATCCATATTCTGCAAGGAATTCCAAAATACCAACAAAAAACCTGCTTTGCTTCAGAAACGGAGTTAAAGAATTAGAAAAACCCTGAAAAAAAAAGGGTGGGAATCCCACCACTGCAGTTTCGAAGAACCAAAGCAATGCTTTTGCACTGGCCTCTTAAAAAGAATTCAGTGAGGCTGAGTGGGTGTTGGAGATTTTCGTGCTCTGTGCCACGGACCTTGGTGTGCTGCCCCAGGGCAGGAAGAAGTCATGGAGGATAAACACTAAACTGAAGCATTCACATAACCAGTTAAGAACTTGCTAAAAAGACTCCTTTCAATGTAATTTAAGACACATTTTACATAATATATTTTCCTAGATCTTGCATGTCTGCATGAAGAACTTCTTGACTCCATAAGTGATTCTCTGATGAAAACAAACAAGGGCTGATGGTGACTAAAGTGCTCCTCAACACAAGAGCAGCGCTGCAGCCAGATTCTGCCACAGCCATTCTTGCATTAAGTAGTGACTTAGTCTACAAGTAGGATGTTTAGTCTAAGCCTGAGCACTGCTGGTGAAAGGTGCTACTCAGCCTGAAAAAGAACCTGATTTACAAGAAGAAATACAAGCCAAAACAACAGCTTCTCCAATCACAATGGTTGAGTGGGAAGGTTAAGATTTAAGATGCAATGCTTGAGTCAGAATTTGCCTTGGAAAGCAGGGTTAGCTCCTCTTTTCTGCAGTTCTTCTCAGAGCCTTCCTGTTTCCCTTCTTGGAGGATCCAGTCTGCTAAACAGCACTGAGAGCCATGCTGTTCCCCACAGACCTAGCACTTTGCACAGACAAGAATTAAATCAGAAAGCAATTAATTGTCTTGTCCAGCCTCCTATATACCAGCAGGCATTTTATATTGCTGTTAAGACCTGTGTTGAGCCTTGAGTGATTTAAGTGTGATTTAAACACGCCGTGCAGAGGGGCCTCCAGTCTTCATTAAAAGGTCCTTACCTTAGCTAATTACCACACGCTTCCAACCATGTGCCCTGCTCCAAGTTTGGATTTGTCAGAGTTTCAGCCTCCAGTTTTGTTGTGCCTTTCCGGCCTAGATGGAAGAAGGCTTTGCCTCTAGGCAAACCTGGGAAGACTGGAGCACAGCTGATCCTGGGGATCAGCCCTCTTACTGCGGAAAGTTCAGCAGTAAAATCCCAGGTGTCTCTTCACATACTAATCAGCACAATAATCCCATGCGTCTCTGGGAAGAGATCTTTATGCTATAATGAAATGACCTTTCAATCTAGCTTCTGCTAAGCCCAGTAGGAATATTTTTTTAAATATTTTATCCTTTTATTTTCATTGTTCTTGAATTAGCTTGTGGTTCTTGATTGCATGCTCTCCTGCAATGTGTTTTGAAAATATGAATACAGCCAGTAGACATAGTGACCTAGCATTGATCTCAACAGAGCTAGAGGTGGAGAGATATCATTTTCTTTCTCTGGTTTTCCAACTTATTCTTCAAAATCCAAGGACTACTCTTCCCTTTTTTACTCCATAGTTGTACTGGTAGCTTCCACTGAACTCCTCGTTCACTAGGTCACTTTCAGACTCAGGGCTTCCCAGCGACCTTTTTGCTATTCCTTCTGCAGGACCAGTATTTTTCAGTCCTTGATGTACCTGTGGCAGTATTCAATTACATTCTTTAAAGATCTGTCTTTCAAAGGAACACGGGCTGCTTTCTATGGTTGCCTTTTCCACTCACTTTCTGACCTACACTTGGGATGGGAAGAGAAAAGGGAATAGAATGGCATTTCCAGCAGCCACAGGCTGATAGATTAGCTCAGCCGTCTTGCCATCATGTTACTGATAGGTCATAGAAAAGGTTTTCCGTCATCTGTGCATATTTTAACTTGGGAAAAATTATGTGAAGAGCAGGAAAAATAAAAAACATTGAGCATTTGCCTTTTAAAGGAACTCCAGCCGTGCTGTGCGCTGAATGTGGCAGAGATCTCATAGGAGAATTTCAGTGTGATCAGTTGATTAAAGACTATTTCAGACTAAATAAGCCTGAGGGGCTATCTCATTTCTGGAACATCCTAGCTTTTGAAGGTTTGACGTTGCAAATAAAAAGAAATTTAAGTATATTTGCATACGTAGCACTTATTATTTATCTCTCCTAGGAAACAGCCTCTGGTTAAGCGTGAGGCACACCATGAACTTTAATTTAAAGTTAAGCGGGTGCTTAAGCATTTCCCTGAATGAGACAGGCCTTAACTATCACTCTAAAACTACAGGTCAATGTGGAGTTTTTCAACTGTATACTTAGACTTCCAAGTACGCACCTAATGGTGTCAAGGGTTAGTTTTCTGAAGTGTGAAGTGTCCAGCAATATTTCGTCCTCGGCTAATCTGCCTGTAATACATGTCTCACCCCTGTGCAGGTATCTTCTAGACTCCTTTCCACTGCTCTGTCCCTGAAAACTAATGTTTATCATTCAAATAAACCAAATGGGTTTAGGTATTTATAAGCAGTCAAGGATGGCTCAATGCATTTAACTTGCTTACTGTACTATTTTCCCCCCTTTTTTGGCCTGTGAGGGAGGCTCTCACGGTATATTGCCATATATTTAGACAGCTCCTGCCGTAACGTGGAGCCCTCCTCCTGCTGAGGGGCTTAGATGCCATTGTGCTATAGATAAATACTGATAGTATATCTACTAGTTAACAAAAGAAGGAAAAGGTTCCCATATGAGTAATGCTTAAGAGAACCTGGGGGAAGATGGACTTATTTATTCCCATTATTCTTTCAATCATTTGGTTTCTGATAGCAAATGGTATTTTTTCTTGAAGTTAAGATCTGCTATTCTTTAATCCCCAGGAAAATGATTACTATCATTTAAGAAAATTATATTCTTTCTAATTAAGCTGTTTTCAGACAATTAAATTGCTTCCTGATTTTCATAATTGTCTCATTGCTCAGATCTACCTCTTTCCTGATTAGCAAGGTGGAAAAACCCCAATGCTTTTACTCTGTACAATATTCAGCAGTTAAGAAAGAAGTCCCAGCAAATATTCGGAGTCAAGACTCTTCCTCCACACAACCTGGCATATATATGCTGCTCTGGCTTCACAAAGTCAGATCAAATAGCCAAAGGCACCCAGAAAGATGGACAGAAAAATAAGAGGAAACCTGTTTGTGATAGTTCTGTGAGCTAGCAAGAACGAGAGGCACCACACACTGGGAGGCCAGGATTAATCTTTCCATCACCTTCAGCTTTCATGAGGAGAAGACTGGCTTCCCAACAAGTCCCAGTGGGTGGGCTGTGGATTGCTGTCCAGACTGTCCTTCTCTGCAGCGCAGCTGAGGATTGGGTTGAGGGAACACATTTGAAGGATGCTAGTACCATGGCATTGTCTCAATTACACCAAATCAGGCAGTCAATGGCTGCATTTCTTGTGATACCTCAGCCAGTTCACCTGCACATCACCACTGTCCCTGCAGCAGTCACATCTGAGACTCCAGATCTCCCAAGAGCTGTATATAGCTACACCATGACAACGCACTCTTGATTTGTCCCTTTCCATGTGCATGTTCTTGTCTTCTTTCTCTCCTGTATTTGCTTTCTTTATCCCCTTGATTTCCTTCTCTTTTGCAGCAGGGCATTAGCTGTTAACATAAGGAGTTTAATGCTTGTTATAATGTACAAGTGTCCTGGGGTGCTAGGAGTTATGGGGTCTGGGGAATACCATGTGGCTTTTGGCCTGTGAAAGGTGCACAGTGGAAGTCCTGTGGCTCTTTCCGCATTTATGGAATGGTTGTCTGCATCTTCAAGGAGGCTGATCCAAATGACCCAGAAGATCAATACACTTAAATCGGATTTTGGAGGAGAATATATGGATGAGGAGTCACTGTTTCAAAAGCTCTGTTCCTGATTTGGCATGCATACACTCTGAAGGGGTTGTTATGAGAAATAAAGATAGTAGGTTAGTAAAAGGCCATAGACTAGAGCTGTGTAAATGTGAAGGTGAGAGAACATACGATATATACGTACCAATGCCAAGTGATTAAATTAATCAGGTCAGACCCTCAGCTGGACATAGAGGTGTTCTTAGAGCTACAGTGACAAACACCATCTGAAGACCTGGCTCATGATGTTTTTAAAGGTTGGACTAGGACTGAAGGGACCTTTCCACCACAGCTAACCACACGAGGGACAAATTATTTTACAGCAGGGTGGGCTGGCCTTTGAAAATGCAGAATCCGTCAAATCCATCCATCTCATGATTTTCACAGGACTGCCACTGTAATTGTTTCAGTGGCCCTGTTCTTGAACTCAAATGATGAAGTGACAGCATGTACCAACACATGACATTGTAGTTCTCATTGAGATTAACAAGCTCTTCTGAAAAGAGAAAATAGATCCAAACCCATTTAAAATGTTCTTGAAAAAGGAATTGGGATGCAAAAAAAAAAAAAAAGGTTATCCTTTTCTTTTTAGTTCTCACGATTCTTTACACTGGCCTTATGAGTTTTGAGATTTGACTCGTTGATTTTCAACACTTGTGTGGCATGGTCTTGAAAATGTGGTGTAAACTCATAAGCATAAACACATTAATATAGCTAGAAATATTCCCTCATTAGAGATACCCATGGGAGTGTTAGATATCTTCTACAGCCTCCTTCCTTTGACATTCCCAACCAAAAGAAAGAAGTCCTGAAAGCAAACGGTTTTGCCTTCCTGATGTGAGGAGCTGTTTTGTTTGCAGTATCAAAGTCCATTTGTTACTGTCTCTATTTCTTTCAAATCTGTCTTTCAAATCATTCCATGAGAACAGATTTTATATGAACTTTATTCCTTTATTGATGATTTTGTGAGAGGAAAGGTAATGGATGTCGGCAGTGAGGATGGAAGTTGTGGCACAGCCAGCATCAAAAGAAACACAGATGGCAGAGCAATGGTTGAGGAGCAGCAGTCATGAGGGACACAGTGGTATGGAAATGAGGGAAAGATGCAACTAGTTAATCCATAGGTCTGCTCTGAGAGTCAGGCCTGTGCTGTCAGTCTCATTTTTGTTATTCTCAGGCATACCGACACTCTCATATTCTTCAACTTTTTGCCTTTTTCACCGTGCACTTTAACAGCCTGTCTCAGAGGGTGGCAATGAAATACAAATAAGTTTTGTCTGCGGAAAAGGATCCTGCAGAAAATACCATGTGTGGGAAGCGATCCTTCCCAACACCTGCATGCCCCCTCCGAACTGAGGGCTGAGCTAGCTGGAGTATGAGAGTGATACACAGATGATCAGTAAGTTCTTTGCTTGGCATCCCTTTTTCATTATGCTGCCATTTTAGAGAAATGTTTTTATAGCCTCTGCTTGATTTTCCGTCAGATCCCTCCCTCCCTATGAATCCTCCCTTCCTGCTTCCCACAGAATGTGGCCAGCTGGTTACTGCTAAATTTAAACAAAGATGTGCTACTTGTAACTCTCTTTGCTTCATCCACACAATATTACTAGCCTAACTCAGCTAGCAAGAAGTACTTCTATTTTGATGTGCACAGGGACTGCAAGCCCAGATGAAGGTCAATGAAGGCTGCTGCATAGATAGATAATGCTGACAGGGAGTGCTGTAACTGGTTTTCCGCAGGGAAGTGCGGATTCAGTGGAACTGGGATGTCTGAGGGGCACGTGTGTATTCTGCTCAATATGTGGGAACACGATGCGAACTTAAAACTGGGTACCCAGTGGAGGCCTGCAGAGCAGCTCCATGAGCAACAGCAAAGCACGGCCCAGGTCTCCATTAGCGCTATAATACTGCCATGCTGATACACAACAAAACACCCAGCGTCTCCTGTGAAATGGAAATCCTCCTTTCTAGTCAGCTCTAATTACCAACAGCATACCGTGTTTAAATAGCCAATAAAATAGGGCATCAACAAAGAAGCTGCTCTCCGCATCTCTGAGATTCATGCAGCATCCAAGAGCTCAAACATCAAGGAGAAAACAGCAGGTAGCTTAACTCCCAAGATCTCTCCCCTGCTGTTGTTATCATTGACAATGAAGGCAGTGTTGTAAGTGCAGAGTGCAATGGACAATTCATGCACTTACCGTATCTTGCACTCTAGCTACAGGCGCGTGATTTTCTGAAGAAATGATGACAGGATCAAACATATTCTGGCAGATGCTCACAAAATCAGAGCCCCTTTCACTCAGTAAATGACCATAAAAATGCTTTGAAGATGACAATAAAAAGTTATTTAATCATGTTGAAAACAGAAGCACCTGCCAAGTCAATATATCATTTTTTACATGATTGGCTGGTACAGTGACAATAGCGAAAAATGCAAAGTGAAGCTGTTAGGAGCAGCTACTGGCCTGATTCTATAGTCGGCATAGCCTGATGGTGGAGAGAGAAAGCAAGAGAAGGGGGAAGGAAAAGCAACAGAGTCACATACACATTTCCTCAGCCTCTTGATTTTTCAGCTCTTTTTCCTGGCTGTTACAAGGTGCCTTTGGGAGCCTGGTCTGAAGACATCCTCAGCAGCCCTCATTTTCTGTGAAGTCGGTGCCAGAGGGAGAAAGGACAATGACCAAAAGGAGACCTAAGGCAGGCTGGGTGATATTCATGCTGCCACAACAGAGGGGAAAATGTGCTGGGGAGAGGGGTAGAGATCTGGCCTTTTGGTAGCATCGCTGCCCTACGACATGCGCAAACTGGTCGGTGGGTGCTGCTAGAAACAGAGACATAGCAGGCTGGGCACAGATTTCTTGAGGAGCCCAGGAGACCCGGTACCTGCCATTAGCAGTGTGAGCTGTGGGGCTACGCCATGCAACAAATAAGAGCTGTTGTTTGGCTCCACCGCTACCCTCGCAGCTGCATCTACCCCAAATTCAGCAACTCTGCTGGACAAGCCAGTTCCCTGTCAGCTGGCATATGCAATCATAGCATTGAAGAACTTTCCAGCTGTACCTGGTGCAGTTCAAAACCACCTTTGTGATACTGGTTGACTGGGCTCTTTCATCATGAGCTGAAATTAAATTAGCCCAAGGGTGGTAATAATTTTCATGGGGTGACAGCAGAGGCTGTTCTGGCACTTCAAGTCTAGCAGGGTAGCAAATTTAGATGTCCAGATTTTAAGGTCAAAAGGGCTTGTTCTGACCAAGCACTGCCATCTCTAATACAACAGGATTCGTGGGGGTCCCTGAAATTAATACTCAACAGAAGGCCAACATCTACGATTAAACTAGAACATTTTTGTTCAAATACCCCATTAACATTTTTCAGAGTCAAGGAATTTGGCGCCAAGTTGTGGTAAAAATGGCTAATTATTGTCACTGATCAGCAGTCAGGCCGCATTTCAAACTGGGTTTTATCTAACTATTGGACCTCATTAAACTTTGCCAGCTAAACTGAAGACCCTGTTATGACAAATTTTATGTTTACTGTGTGAGTGCTTTAACTGTAATTGCTTCTTCAGTCTCTTTAGTAAGCCAGAATAGACTAGCTTCAGTACGCTAGGTAGGACGCCTACCCCAACCTTCACTCCACATGAAGATTGCCAAGGCTTCACCTTTTCTGCAGATCCTGCATGATGGCTCTTGAGAACTTCAACGTCTTTATTAAAATGTTCCACAGAGCACTATTCCTGTAGTGGCTTGAAATTTCAGTGAGCCCAAAATTCAACTCTCTGTTGTGAAAGGAACATTTAAAACTAAAGTATTCAAAGATGAAAACAATAATAAACTCTTGAAAATAAATTTTGAAGCATAGATAAAGTTGGGTTTGAGCAGCCAAATTTGAGTAGACAAATGTT
The DNA here is from genome assembly GCA_013398295.1 of Chionis minor. NCBI lineage: Eukaryota > Metazoa > Chordata > Aves > Charadriiformes > Chionidae > Chionis > Chionis minor. The sequence continues at coordinate 1,862,800 of VZSF01009816.1, read as the reverse complement.
AATCGCAAACATACACACTGTGGAAACTGGTTGGATAACTGCGTCTGAAGGTTACCCAGCGGTAAAATCAGTTCCTCAAGATTGTTGTATTAGGCATGAGTGAAGAAAAGGGATTGCTAAATTGCTGGTATAAAAAGAAAAGTTGAGGAAGGGAAGAATATCAACACAATCTCAAACTTCAGTAGAAGGCAGGTAAACGAGGTACAGAGGAAATACTTCTGGTGATGAAGGCCAAAGTTCAGCGCTGAAGACACAAACAATAGCATTGGTGTGGCATCCTGAGGCCATTGTAAGGAAAGTAAAGGAAAGAGCCAGGTAAGAGCAGTCATGTCCGCCATTTAACTGTATGGGCAAATAGCACAGAAGGATGTTTGATAACATGGTGTTCTCTGAAAGCAACTGGGAAACAGAAGAGATCAGGAGGAGCCCTCAACCAGTACCCAGCTAGCAGCAGCAGATGCATTTTCTGAAGTGCGATGGCAAAGCAATCATCACGGATGATACTGTATTTTGCAGAGAGCAGATGTGTCCAATTAGGAGCTCTATGTGAATGCCCACAAACAACAGAAAGGCACAAATCAACAGTGTCCAGAAAAGCACTGCACTAGCAACTGGGCACCTTTCCATACTGGGATGCAGCCTTTTCAGGGAAGTTTATTTTGTCTGGCAATGCTGGAAAGTCATGAACATATGGGATAGGTGTAGAAGATTTCCAAGACAGGATACAAACTTGAAGAATGGCTAGGGAAAGACAACAGTACTAGAAAAAAGAAGTAAAAGGCTTTATACAGTTTTTTTGAAAACAGCAGTTAACACAAATAGTCACACGTGTGAGAAAAAAAACCCAAAACAACAGATGGCAGTGATCTTCAGTCATTTTCCACTGTATTCAGATATGGAGAAGTATCAGTAGTATATTTTCTTCTCAATCGCCTTTTTATCATGGCTAAAGAAAGACATGATTTACTTAAACACATGTAACACATGTGGGATAAGGCATGCAAACACCCCAACGTAGCATCAATATACAGAAATTCTACTACATAATTCATATGTAATTACATAAATCAAATGGTTTTATAAAAATAAGGACTTTTTCTCTCCAGATTGATATTTTATATATATTTTTAAATGGCTATATTTATGATTTAATAAAACCTTGATTAGTGTTGAATATTGTAAAGTCATTAGCTTAGTATCGAATCTCCCATCCACCTACAACAGGAAAATAAGGAGTTAAGATGAAAACTGCATTCCTGGCATACAAAGTCTGACATTCCCTGCCAACGCATATTGCAAGGCAAAATACTGCAGCTGTTGGGAATGTCAAGAAATCATGTTTGTCCTTGAGGACACTATGAACTGAGATCAGGACTGTCCTGCATGTCAGGTGCCCCTGAGGCATTTGATTGACTGCTCAAAAGCAGCATGGACAGTCTTACGGAAATGCATCCTCCATGTTCCAGAACTGTTGAGGAAATTTACTGATTTTCTTTGTTGCTACTGGATTGTCTACATCTTTTTTCCCATTTCTCTCTGTTCCTTTTCTTTTTTAATGTATTTCTCATCCAGAACCAACTTCTGTCAGGTTCTGGAGAGGATGTCTAACTCCCAAGTTTAAGCATTAGATGGAGCGAAGACTTATGAAGAGGTATATGATGTGACATTGTCTCTAAATTATTTGGTCTCCTTTTGTTCAGGAAGGCAGTTTGAGACATATGGATGTCTGAAATTAACTCATTACCTGTATTGATCCTGAATATAAAGAAAAGTATAGCTCTGCTCTGAAGAGAAGTGTCCCAATTATTGCTTGGGAGATCTATCTTTGAAGGGTACATTTCCAACACGCTTCATGATCTTAAATAGAAGAGGACTGGAAAAAAACAGGATGAAAACTGGTACAACTGCTAACATCCTCAGTCTTGAGAGCTGATTGCCCTCACTGTTTAATGCAATGATAAGCTCGAATATGATGGAAAGTAATCCTGATCCCATAGGTCAGTAATCTGCGCTTAGTGGCAGGCAGAGATCTCTTATGCCTGTTAAATCTCGTAGATGTGTAAGTGATTTTTATCATATTAATAATGTATAATTAGTTACTGCTGATCCGAGCTACTCTGCTCCTGCATGATACTTGCTCAGACCTTTATGCTTGAGGAGCATATAGCAACTTGTCTGACGTGGGCAACTCTGCATCCACTGCCTCCTTTCCCCCAGGAAGCTCCCTTGTAACTAAGATGAGTTGGAAGCCTCCTGGAAGTCACCCAAGGTGCCTGGTGTCCTTCTATCATTGCTGATGCTGGCAGCACTTAACTCTTTGTCTGATTCTCTTTGTGTCAAGTAGATGGAGCGGAGTCTTTGCTTTGCAATTCTTTGGCTGTACCAGGAATTCTGGAAAGAACGCACTACCCGATGGCCAGTATGTACAGGTCTGGACCAGCGCTCAAGAGTTGGAAGTACCAGCTGAGGAAAAGGAAAATGCACTACCTAGGCTTTTGATGAAAGGGCTGTGTGCCATTAGCAAGGCTCAGCAACTGCTGTTCCATGTATCCTAGCTGCTCCCATCTTCTCAAGAAGCAGCAGTTACCATTCAAGTCAAGTAAGACACTACCTTCATCAATGAACTGTGGCTTATGAAGGGCAGTGAGTACATGGAGAGCCAGCCCTGTGCTCCTCCATATATAGTGCTGGGCACCACTGGTTTCTGAAAGCAAAGTGAGGTCACTGTCCCCTCCAGCATCAGCTGAACTCTGACCAGGGCTGGAAGGCTTACTGCTATTGAGCTCCTCGAGATAGGAGGGGCTGAAAAGTCCAAAGAGTTTTGCAGTCCTGACCTGCACTTAGTTAAGAGCACAGTGCAGATGGGTTATTAACCCAGACGTACACACTGCAAGTCTGCCAGGAACCTTTCCCAAGTCAGTGGTAAGAGAATTTATTTTGAGGCATTGCAGAGTTCTACTTGGGAGGTGACTTTTTTCATCTGCTGCAATTTTTAAAATGTATAGTGTGTACATCCAAAGACTGATGATGGACGTGCCGTGGCACGGGCACACTCAAATCGTTCATAAATTATTGCAAAGAATCTTTCTGATGTGCTCTTTCAGAACTATTGTCCGTTTTTTGGAGGTAGTCTAGTGATGGGCTTTAATGCCTTGGTTCTAACAATCATGTGCCCAAGGGCTGCCACTGAAACAGGGCTAGGCCTCTGCAAAGTCAATAGTTTGTTTACTGAGTAAGAATAAAGCACCAGGGGAAGATGTTTGAAGATGTTAGCAATGCTTTTCATGAGCTGAAGATGGCATTTAGGTCTTGATCATGGCATGTTTATTCATTAGGTTCAGTGAAATCACAGGCCTGTTTGCAGGGTGAAAGTAACAGTGGGACCCGGTGAGGCAAAAGAAAGGGAGAAAAGGCAGAGACTGTGTGTGCATTCACCCCTTTGAGAAGAAAAAAAACCAAACCAGCAACTGAAGTGATTTTGTGCCTTATTAAAAACCAAGCCAAAGTAACAGAAAATACACTGAAAGGCAGTAAGTTTCTTTTGCCCCAAAGCTGTTATCAACAAGATTTCTTAAGACGTATCTACTAGATACAGCTTAACCACTGGTACGGTTAACAAATCGATTTTCCTTGCTAAACACACTTAAAGTTTAGACAGATTCATTGGTTTCTATGAGGTAAAATAATATTTTCAGTCATACCCTATCTTCTTCACAAGACCTATTGCTGTAAATCTCCATAGTCTATTGAATTGACTTTGTATTTAATACATTCTTCTGTCTACACGGATGTCTCAAATTAAGGGAGCTGCTTTTCTCAACACTTGGACCTGACTCTCTCATCCTCCCTGCACCCCGGTTGCGGTGCCTTCCGGTCAGCCTGGGAGGGCACGACCTTCCCGTTCCCTGGGCTTGGTAAAAGGACACGCTCACAAACTGCACATTTTGCATAAAGAAATCTGAGGCAGGGAACATTGCAGCCTGTTCCCGGAGGAAACCGCTGCAGCCTGGGGCTGGGAAGGGGCAGCCTGGAACCCGCTGTCATCACCTGTACTGCCAATAACTGGTAAAAGCGGTAACATAATGAAGACCACCTATTTTACAGACACTTCCTATGGCCATATGTGAGCTCTAGGACAGGAGAGCAGTCCAGATAACCAAGGAGCCAGGGAGGGAGCCTTCCCGGTGGGATGCTGCCAGACCCTCGACAACAAGTCAGAGGGTAGATTTGGGCTGAGGAGGAGGGAACTTCTGATGTTGTCTTTGTTTCTGTTTCTAACGACGATGTCACACTCTTTCCACGGCTGATTCTGCTGCATAGCTGGGTCACAAAGAGTTAAAATGGAGAGCAGCATGTGCACTTTCAAAACTATATGTGACAAAGTCCATTGCTTGAAGTCCGGGTCCCTTCTCCCCCCGCCCCTCCCCAGCTTCCAGCAATCATTTATTATAAAGGGGTTTTATGATACAAATTTGATAATCTCCCATACACATTGGCACTGTTCTAATTGGAGTTGTAAGCCCATAAAATTCAAGCCCTTTGTTTTCATGAAGGCCACAAGGTTTTAAAAGATACCATTGTACCGCCTAAAACCCATAAAATTGTCACTAGGGACTGATTAAACAGTCCTGAATTGAAACAGTGCGGATTTTGTCTAGGTCCTTTTCATGCACAACAATGCTCTTTTCAACCCTCAAGACAAAAGGAGGTTTAAGGAGCGATTTTCTGGGAGATTCTTCTAAGATAACCCCATCCATATGGGAGACAAGGTGGCCAGCAGCTGAGACGAAAAAAAAAAAAAGGAAAAAAAGATTTTGGATGGCAGGAGAAAAAATAAGGGGGGGGGGGGGGAAGAAAACAACAACAACAAAAAAACAGGTGACACATGACACAGAGGCTGTATTCCCCTGGCTCCTTCCCGCACGTCCCAGAATCCCGGTCCGCTCTGCATCTCCCGCTCGGCACATGGCGCCCTGCCCAAGCAGGGAAGGGGATGCAGGCGGGAGGACCAGCGTCGCTCCAGCCTCCCCGCGATGCTGCCACCGCCGTCGCGGCTGGCCAGGCGGCGACCCTTCGCAGTCCGTCTCCCGGAGCTTTCCCGGGATGTGTAGGCAGCACGACATATCCCAAGGGCACATCTGGTCCGAAATAACCCCCTTCCAGGGAATAATAATAATAATAAAAAAAACCCCTAAACATTCTTTCCTCGGCGGGCAGGTTGCCTGCATCAGTCCCCGTGGGATCTTCATCCCCAAATATTCCCTCCGCGTTCCTGATCCGCGGCTCCTTTCGGAGGGATGGAGGCAGCCAGTCTAGTCTATATTCCAAAGAGACCTGGGTTTGGGGTTTTTTTGAAGGTTTTTCTCCCATTGGCCGTTGCGATGACAATTATATGATTTTTTTTTTCCCCTCTCCAATTAATAAAATCAATAGCTCCACAACGCGTTTCAAAACATCATTATCTGGGCGTTAAAAAGCCTCGCTGTTTTCTCTTGGCCACCCTTCCCCAGTCGGTCTTTGGAACAGATACAGGCTAACGGGAAGATTGGCTTAACCCGGCATCCTGCCTTAGCAATGAACCGCGGCCCCGCCGGCGCCCACCGGCCGGGAAACCCCCACCGGAGCCTCCGGGGCCTCGGCCGGCGCCGGGCATCGCCGCCCAAAACGAAAAATCGGGGAGCCTCCAGAGAGAGGGGGGTCCGGGCTCGCCCTTCCCGTAGGAAATATCACCAGGTTTGCAGCGAGATGCTCGCAGCAAACTTTATTCGCCGTTTACCGGCGCGCGTGGGCAAAATTAAGGAACTTGAAAAGCGAAATTCCGCTGGCGCGATGGAGAGGATTATCAAAGCGTTTATGGCACGGGAGGTGGTCCTACAAAGCAGCCCCAGTCCTCAAAAATACACTTCTCCGCCGGGAAAAAAGTTATTTGCCAAAAATCTTTTTATTAGTCACCGGCAGAATCAGCTATTGCAAAATAAACTAGGTCGCTAGGCTTGTCGTTATCATTCTTTAACAAGGAACCTTTCGAAAAGGAGCACGACGAGCGGAGGTTCGGCAACGGCAGAGCCGCCCCCGGCCCCCGCGCCCTCGGGTGACACCGGCGGAGGGGCGGGCGGCCCGGGCCAGCTTCGGGACTCCCGGCCGCGCCGCCCGCCGCCGCCCGAGCCCCGGTGCCTCCCCCGGGGCTGGGAGCGGGGACGAGGGTCAGGGGGGGTGCTCCCCGCGCCCGTGGGATGAGTCCGGCCCCGGAGGGCGAGTCGCCGCTGTCACCATCCCCAGGAGACGACGGCGGGGTGCGCTAAGTGCTGGTAAGCGGGGAAGACGCCGAGGGCGGCGGCGGCGGCGNTTTGGAACCAGATCTTCACCTGGGTGGGGGTGAGGCTGAGGAGCCGGGCCAGCTGCTCCCGCTCCGGCGCCGAGAGGTACCGCTGCTGCCGGAACCGCCGCTCCAGCTCGTAGGTCTGCGCCTTGGAGAAGAGCACCCGCCGCTTCTTCTTCTTCTCCTCGGCCTCCGAGCCGCGGGCGGGGAGCGACCTTTGGGTGGAGTCGGGCACGCTCAGCTCCGGGCCGCTCTCGTCGGAAGCTGGGGACAGCGAGGGGGGTTAGAGAGAGGGGGCGGCCGAGGCCGGGACGCGGCGCGGGCACCGAGGGGGCGGCGGGCCGTCGAGCGCCGAGTCGCCTCCCGCAGGCTCTTTACCGGGCCGGATTAATCCCGAGAGTCAACAAGAGACGGGAGCTGACGCCCCCGATACGTCGCACCTAAGCCGCCGGACGGAGCCGGCTTTCCCGGCGTCAAACCCCGCACGGACACGGCCGCTCCGCCCCACACGGCCCGGGGGCTTGCGGGCTGGCAGCGCCCGTGCTGGCTCGGCGCTGAAGCGTGACACCGTGCCGCCCCGTCCTTTCGTTACCGCTCCTCTCCAGCCGCTCTATCACCTCAATATTTAACTTATCCCGAGGGGGCTCCCGCATCCGTCCAGAGGACCGGCTCCCCCTCCTCGCACGCAGGTGTGCGTTGACCACCGTGCGTCTGCGGCACGATTTGTGCGTGTGAGATAAAAGAGCAATGTGCCACATAGCCGGGCGTGGAGCCGGAGCCCGCTCGCCGCGGTGGCGAGTGCGTGGGGCGAGGCGGCGGCGCCCGGGCGTGCTCCGCGGCAGCGCGGGGAGNTAAAAAAAAAAATAAAAATCAGGGAAGCGAGCTGAAACGATCAGCGCAGAGAGAAGGGCGGACACAGCCTGGGGTTTTGCTTTCTGCCATAGCTGGGAACATGCACAGACCTACGGGAAACAAGAAATAAAAAATAAATCTTTTCTCTCTTAAGCTCGTGGCCGGGATGTTCCTGCTGTTTCATTGTTGCAATGCAGTAATATTCTATAAAATTCCCAGCCTGGTTCCCCCCGATCCTGTAGGCTACGCATGTTGGCGATCCCCTTCGCGTTTTCCCCAAAGGAAGGGCGTAAACAAATAAAAGATAGCTGTGCGGAGACGGCGAATTCCTGTCCGTTTCATACTCACAGGGATAGTGATTTCTGTCTGTTTCTGTCCACCGTCTGTACGGCGAGCCGATGTAGTTCTCCGCTGAGTGGTGGCGGTCAGAGGCTTGCTTTATGCTATTAGCATCCTGCTCTGGTAAATCCAAAATGCTCCTCACTGTAAAACTGATCCTGCCGGATGCGGCCATGGTAGGTTGTGCACACACCCCCCAAAAAAATATCGTCCCAAAGCCCCGAACCCCCTCCCTTAAAAGCTGCGAGGAAAGGACTGCGACCAGTTACTGGGGAATCTCCTGGCTCAAGAGGACCTTCCCTTCCATCGCCACCTAACCCCAAATATTAGTGTCGTTTACAGAGGTGTCCTGTTTATATAAACAGTCCTCCCCACTGCAAACACTGCCTGCTTTCAAACCGTCCCTGTCTATAGGATGCTAAGTACCTGAATTAGTCAAGTGCTAAAGCCCTAATGGGAGTAGGTGTAACCCCCCCTCCCGCCACCCCCATGAGAGAATAACCCGTTACCTCCCAAAGACAGCAGGAAACAGGCTTCATCATTACATATTCTGTCTGATTAGCCAAAAGTGGGGACAGATAATGGTAATTGTTAGCAGTGAATAACATCTTGGGTGGCATGTGGATGACCAACAACCACCCCCCTCCATCCGCCACCAAAGCCACCAGCGTCCCTTCTATCCGCAGACAAAGTGAATCCTCCCAGGACATCCGCAGAGCCTGTCGAGAGCCCCCTCCCCGCTTCTCCCTCTTTCTTTTCCCCCCTCTCCCCTCTCTCTGTAAACCTGGAAGGAATTTAAGTCGTTATTTGTTTTATTTCCCCGGGCTGTTTGCCGCGCTACCTCCAATTCTCCCGCTTGTCATTGGCAGGATCCTACCCTCAACGGGGGATTTTTCACACCTCGGCTGAGCTCTCGGCGGGGAAAGCTGGAGGGTGTGTGCTTTGAAGGGATGGTATCTCCGGGTTTGGGGGTTTTTTTTGGCTCTCCTGGGCATGGTGGATGGGCGGTGCACCTTTCTCTCGGGAAGGGTGATGGCGTGAGCTTGGCGGGGAAAAGCCAGGAGCCCGACACACCAGGTCCATAAGCAAGAGTCGGGAGGAGGGGTAGGGGACAACTTTTTTAGCACCATTTTGCGTTGTACTAACCCCAAGGAATATCCCCTCGGGCACTACGTGTGAGTGGCTGAAACGATTCCAGCTGGGAGAGAGAGAGAAAAGATCAAACGCGGCGCGTTTATTTCTCCGCGCGTCTCCCGTCCCCGCCGAGCGCCGCCTCATCTGCCGAAAGCGGCCGCCAACAAACCCACCCGGAGTTCCGGGCCCCCCCTGGTCCCCCCCCCGGCTGCCCCCGGGAGGAGGGGTGCGGACACCGGCTGGGCTCGGCCCGCGGCGGCCCGGCGGCCGCTCCGCCGTCCCCTCCGCGGGACTAACGCCTGCGCGCAGCTTTCCACCCGTGGGCCCCGTCCCCCCGCGAGGCTGCGGTCGGTCTTTGCCCGTCCTCGGTGGCCGCCGAGGACTTAGGAAAAAATATGGTATGGAAACAAGAAGCCTGACGAGCCGTTCAAATGCAAAACGGCGGTGGCAGGGCTCGGTCCCCAGCGGCAGGGCAGGGGCTGAAACGCACGAGGGGCGCGATTAGCCTGTTTCAAGGGGGTCGCGCAGCGTGGGTCGAGCCGTGGGGACCGCAGAGGGCGGGAGGGGGACACACACACGCCCCCCACCCTCACGCCGCAGCGCCCGTCCCCGCCGCTTCCCGCCGGGTTCGCGGGAGGGACCCGGCGCCCGTCTAGCAAAGCAGCGGGAGGCGAGTCCGGCTGGATGGAGGAAAGCCCGGAGGGAACGAGACACCTGACCTCCCCCGGGCACATCCGCTTTCCCTTGAGCGCCGGCCAAGGAGCACACAACACGGCCCCGTCGGGCAAGCGGTGTGAAACCGTGCGGCGATGCCCCGCTTGCCCGGGCAAGGCAACCCAGAGACAGGCGGAGACGCTCTTCTGGCCGGCGGCTTTGTCGGTTCGAATTTCCCTGTCCAAACAGACACGCATAAGCTATTGTGTATAGCTTATATTTATACATCCCCGCTCTCGCCCCCCAGCCCCGCTCCCCGCCGGCCCCCGGCCGCCGCCGCCCCTCCTCGCCCCGCTCGGGGCGCCGCTTCTGGACCCAGTTACACTGCGCGGGGAAAACGTCAATGGAGCAATAACGACGAGGGGGAGGCGAGATTTATATCGGCGAGTTTTGTGGGCGAGATGAACGGGGCACAAGGCTCCATTTGGCCAACTTCCCGCATATTTCTTCGGGACTGGACAGGCTCCATATAAACGATTCCCAGGCCGTGATTACTGCAGCCACCTATCAAGCGTGCCTGGTGACAGTAGTTATCTTCCCCGCTCCAAGCACAGCCTCCCAGCCGTCCTGGGTGGTCGGAGCGAGGGGAGCACAAATACATGCCAACTGCTAGGCCGTGAACAAAAGGGAAATGTAGCCCTATGTCCCGGACCTGTTGGAAGCATTTGTTCCAGTCAAGATTTTGCATTTGTTCAGATCTGGAATAATAGGTGATTGACGCCTTCCCACAATGTGCTTTAACTCTCCGGGATAAATCGGAGCTTGTTCCTTGTTGTCATGGTTTTCAATAGGGTTCAATGGGATTGAACCACTATCGACTCTGCTTTACGTCTCCGGCAGCCCCGTCCATACAAATTTATTAGTTATGTCTTTTTAAATGAGATTAAATTGAAACGACGTGGCCGTCCTCGGCGGAGCCCCTCCCCCCGCCGTCGCCCTGGGGTGTGTGTGTGTGTGTGTGTGTGTGTGTGTCTCGCCGTCCCCGGCCGCCCGTGTCACCCCTGGGGCAGCCCGCGGCCGGCGGGCGGTGGGCGCCGGACCGACCCCCCCCCAAGCCCCCCTGGCCAGGTAGGGCTGGGCTCACCTGCCCGCCCGGAGGGCCCCGAGCGGCGCCCCCGCTGCCCCCAGCTCCCGGACGCCCCGAGTATAAAAGGAGGCCGAGAAGTGCTTATTAATATCTTNGAACCGGGGGAGAGTGGGGGGGTCGGCCAGGGGAGGGGCGGGAGACGGCGTTCAGAGAGCCACAAACTCCTACAGTATCCGAGGTGGCTCTTCAGAGGAGTTTGCCAAGGACTCTCTAAAGAAAGTGCAAAAAACTTTGCACGGAAAAAAAAAAAAAAGTCAGGATGAGAGAAAGAGAGTCTACTTCAGTGACCTCTCTTAGCCTTTTAATCTATTTAACATCCTAAGCCCACACTGATGTGTAGAAATAAGTAAATGGTACTCTTCAAGCCTTAAGAGCTCTTCAGCATCAAATATTTGCACTTACTCTTAGAGTTTTTCTCAAATAGCGCAAGACACATTCTCCTTGGACGAGCCGAGCTGTCTAAATATACCTACGCATTGTTATCCGCGGGAAATAGTTCGCTTCAAAGGGGGGACGTAAGAACCTGAAATGTTTCATCTCTTGTTTTGCTTGGGACCGACTCGGATGCTTTTCAGCTCTGGCCACCCGGCCGCCTTTCGGGGTTTGCCTGTTCAGGTTTCACCCTCTCCCTCAGGTTTTTCTCCTCTCTTTGGCCTCGGGGCCGGGGGAGCACCCTCCCCCAAGGGGCCCCGGACCCACGGTCCCCCTGGGGACGGCATCCTTTGACCGAGGGGTGGGTTTGCCGCCAGCCCCTCCGCACAGGCCGCCCCGCGGTGCCCCCGGACGACTGGTAGCGCCGGGGAGCCGCCGAGAGCCACCTCTTCCCCGACGGCGCCCACGGGGATGAGACGGGGCAGGCGTTTCTCCGGGGATGCTACACCTAGGCGGCAGCGCCCACGCGTGCGCTCCACCCGCGGAGGCGGTGGGGGCGGCAGGGCAGTCCTGTAGCAGGTGACAGCCCGCCCCGAGACGAGCCTGTGCCCGTGGGCCCGCGGGGTCGAGACCGTGTCCGTCTCCGTGGGCCCAGGGGGCGGCTGCGTGCGCCCGCCCGCCCCGTCCCTCCGACCAAATCCACAGAAGCCCTTCGGGTTCCCAGCGCGTTTAAATGAATTTTCACGCTTCCAAGACGCCGCCACCCGCGGCCACCGGGCTGGAGGTAACCCGGGCCGCTGCACCCCCGCGGGCCGGGGGATTTGAGGGAGACCGCGGGGTTTGCAGCCCGGGATGCGGCCCGGCCCTTTCGGGACGGCTCGGGGCTGGGTTGGACCGTCCCGTCGGGGCTCCCGCCGTGCTCCTGCCCGGCTCCCCTCCCCACCGGCCCCTGCCGGGAAAGCTGGGCTGTTAAGAACACCTCCGACCACCTGAGAAAATAACGGCTTTTTCGCTCACTCTCACTCGCTCTCTCTTTTTTTTTTTTTTTTTTTTTTACCTTTTTTTGAATGGGCTCATTTATTGTGCTCAGTGGAGGATTGCAAAGCAGATTGACCAAATCGATGTATATGGGGTGCAGAAATCGAGCGTTTTCCTGAAATAGCTGTTTGTGTCTACGCTTCGAGAGAGAAGGAGGGTTAAAAAAAAAAAAAAAAAAAAAAAAAAAAAAAAAAAAAAAGATTTACATCAATACAAGCGGCCGCCTGGCTCTGGGTGATGCATTCCCGGCTTTAAGGAGGAATTCTCCGTCGCCCTGAGCCAGACGAGCGCGAGGCAGCGCTACCAGCCAGAAATCCTCTTGCTGGCTGTTCTTCCCAGCAAAATCCTTCCAGGCTGTGCTGCGGACTGGATACGTTTGCGGTGTGTTAGGTTAAATCCCTGGGATAAAAGCTACGGAAACAACACACTTCGCCAGGCTCACACCCAGGGGTTGGTTGATGACCAGGAACTGAGGCACGGAAAACGGTCACTTGGCAAAAATCACAGCAAAGCTTTTCCCAGTGCTGGCAAATGGATCCCTGACCAACAGCTTCCTTTCTCTCTACAATACTGGATTTCAATAATTTAATCTGTATACAACGTATCTGCGAGGCAGTTAAACTCGGTACTTTGCTGAAAGAAAACCTGACCTCACAGAATTCAATATGAATTTTACAATTGATTTGAAAACAGGCAGCATTCCACATTTCTATAAAACCAAATAATCCTCTACTTCAATAATATGTATATCCTCTAATATATATAATCCTCTAACAACAAACATTTCCATAACTTTACACTCTTTTCCTTCATCATCCTCTGAAAATAATCTTTCCCACTAAACAACTAACCAACTTTGAACTTTGAATTTTACTACAGGCTCTTCTTTGTCTTCTTGCTCTGCAACCGACGTTCATTCTGTAATTCTGCATTTTCTAATTGGGGCGATATTGCGGAGGGAGTGGAATATTCCCCATAGGAAGGATTGATTTCTATGTACTTCTGTATGTGGTATTGGTCTGTCTTTCCCAGTAGAATAATGCAATTTGTTGCAGCTTTTTCCACTTCCTAATACTTCCTAACGATCTACGTCTTTTTCTGCAGCTCCTTTATTTCCTCTTTTCAAGACTATTTCCCAGTCTAAATACATACATCCATCGACTTTAACCTATTAAAAACCTCGATAAACTTAAACTATATTTCTTTCACTCATGGTCAGTTTTGAAGATTCTTATTCTCTGCTGCACAAACTTCCATCCTGCCCAAATCACAACTCCCTCTGCCAGTAGTCTTCTTTTGGTTTTATGGAGCTTGTTAATTAAAAATAAATAATAACTATTAAATCTGATGCGTGCAAAGCATGTTATCCAAGGCTTACACTTTCTCTGAAACCCTCAGTTTTCTATTCTGCATTTAAACAAGAAACTTTACTCCTTGGAACAGGGATTACCCACAGCAGTGGAGGATTCAGGATTGAGCTTTTCATTTGCTCCCTGTGATCATCCTGGAGGAATTATTTTGCAAATTGACTGCAAGTAAAGCAGCGAGAGATAAGCCCTCCGTGCTCTCTAAGTTGGTTTGGGACAAGCTTGGGCAGGAGCCGAACTGGTGTGGACATGAGCGGGGCTGCCCAGCTGCCTGGGCTTTGCTTTCCTTGGGTTCCCTGGAGCTCAGCTCTCAGGAACGGCTGAGAGGACGGGGCATTCACTTCCCTGTCGGCACACTCCACTTGGTCAAGTAGGGAAAGGCCACTGGGGTTACCTGGGTCAGGAAACTGCAGCAGTTGCTCTGTTAACAGCTGGCAGGAGTACAGGCTCTGTACCTACCACCACTGCAGCGCCGTTCCCCTCCTTGCCCACGTCCATCCCGTGCTCTCGGCCTGCATGGGATGTGCAGAGGGGCAATACCAAGTTCCAGCCGAAGGGCAAAGCACTCGCAGGACAGGATGCAGATGCAGCTGCTGCAGCTGGAGCATGGGGCGCATTCCCCTCCCTGTTACAACACATCTGCGCAAGGTTTGAGGGCTTAAGGGTGTAGGTGCTACTTCTGGAGCCCAGAGGGCAGCCAGTAGCATCCATGACCTTGAAAGGGGCTGCTCCAGAGCAGAAGTAGTGACCTTGCCCCAGACACACTTTGTGTTTAGGCACAAACACCGCCTGAATTTCAGTGGGAATTAGGTGCCTAACGCCCCTCGAGAGTCTGGCCCCAAAACTGAAGTGGGTGGTGAAAGGAAAACAGGGTGAAAGGTAAGACAAAAGTAAAGTCTGTAAACAGGTGTTGAGACGCTGCAATAGAGGACAGGAGTGTCCCTGAGGCATGATGTCCTGTCACCAACACCGTCATCTTCAGCAGACCTTCACAAAGGCAAACGGCATTCTGAGCTGTGGGCAGCTTACAAGGGCGTATATTGGATTTCAATGTATAATTCGCTGTCCTGCACTGTAATGTATCAATTACATTTTTAAGTAGTCATTAAATTCTGATAAATATCTTCCGCTGGTAAAATTTTATTAAATTCTGATGCATAACCTCTATGAGAATAAAGCCAAAACTTTAAACTTAAAAATGATCCTTGGATTTTTTTCATAAGGCATTATTTTCTTCCTCTGTGACAGGCCAAGTCACCAGGAGGTAGCAGTGCTTTGGCTAGGTACACACCGACTGACTAGCCATCACGTATGCTGGCTGGTGAGCAGGCTGCTGCCAAGCCAAATATTTGTTTCCTGTTAGAGAGCCAATATTTTGGGCTTTTTGTCAAGCCATTAGGTTTCACAAACCTCCTGTGATCATCATCGGTTCTGAGACTTCCGACTGACTATCAGACTTGATTGCGGCTTTTTTTGCAGGCGGCAGGCAGAAAATAAGATTGCGTGAGGAATCCAGCTAAAAAGGCAGTGGTAGCTCCCAACCAAAAATGTGAAGGAAAGGCCAACTCGTGGCTGTTTCCAGAAGTGAAAGATTTGTCCCTGATACTGCAGGCAAAAAGATATGAGCACAGAAGGTCAATTTTACAATTGTCCTCCACAGCTTCTTGCCACTCTGAGGCTGAATTCTCCTTTCATTTACACACTGTTGTCTACAGCTGCCTTTAAAATGTTGAGTAAAGTAACGCTGCTGACTTCAAGAGCGTTCAGCTGGGTGAAGCAGTGCTGGCTCTGGCGTGCCACACAGTAAGTGACAGAGAGGCTTTGGCTGTACAAAAAGTTACCACGAGCGAGTTTACGGGGGAAAGAGTCACTTCCAGTCTATAGCAATACAAAATGGCTTTTATGTTTGACTGTACATGAGCCAAACGCCACATCCAAACATCCCCATTTCCAAGGGTAATTGAAAATCTGCATCTGAATTTTTCAGCTTTGCTCTGCCTTGATATTGAGCTGCTTTTTTTCCCCCCCTACAAATATATGTTGTAAAGAAGGCTGTTTCAGGTTTGCGCAGCAAGGGGCTATAGGTTATTTTCACATACAACAAACTTCCAAACTAAGAATGAGCAAACAACACGCGACCAACTATACATGAAAGCGTGTACACACAAGTTTGATGCTAATTATGCAACATAATAGTCTTTAAACCTCACAGTAGATGATTCATCTTCTTTTCTTCCTCAGCGTCTGTCTCCACAGCTCTCTTCTGGTTTTCCTCCCTTCTCTCAACCCATGACTTAGCTCTTTTTGCCCTTATTTTTTGTTCTCCACTGTTTCCATTTTAAAGCTTATTTGCAGTCATTTTCTGACAGGTGCCGAAAATACTCTACTATCAGAGGCTGCATTAAGAAGCTGTGGAAATATGTGGTAATTTCTCAGTCCTACTGCAGTTTCTTAAATGCCATTAACAATCAAAACTGAGCAACAAAGCTTCGAAATATCCACAAACAATCCCAGACTGGAAAATGTGACTATGAGACAGTACCTGAAAGCATGTTTTCAGATATGATTTATTTTAAGCTCATGATCAGAGAGTCTGGTAAAGTCACTGGGCCCGATTCTGCTGACGTTACACATTCTTAGCCCCAAAGGGCAACGAGGACTCCAATGAGGCAGATATAGTTTAGGTAAGATATAGAAATTTAGTCATTTATTTGAAACAGATTAAAATAAGTTTATGCAGCTACTTTTATATATAGTGTGAATATGAATGTGTCCCCAAGTTATTTTCTCAAAGGTTCTTTTGCACAGTAATCATCAAAGTCCAACTTTAGTAACACGGTGACAAGGTCTGAAGGAGTATGTGTTAGATGGGAATGGAGGAATATCTGAAACCTAATTTTGGTTCTGCTACTCTCATCCCACATGGTTTCTCTTCCTTGATCTATTTCCTTGCCTATAAAATAGGCTCAGATTATATAAAATCAGCTCTCTCATCCAAATGCTGTGGTTGTACATAGTGTGACTAATAAGTATCCATGTAGTGCATTAACCATATAAAATGATGTCAGAAATTCTACATAAGCACTCATACAAGATTGTGGGGACAGGTATTTCATAATGGACTCACTGCTAAACCCGCACTATTGAAGCTTCCGTGCTTGGTTCTGGGCTGGTGTGTGCGCTTTTGTTCACTGAGGCTATTTAAACTGCCACAGTTTTTCAGGCAGAGAAGTTATGACTCATGTGTGGAAACAGCTGCCGCAAGAACTTTTCAAAAGAAAAGTTATTTTGAGGTTTTACTCACCTGCAGACCCAGTGACATCATTATTAAGTAGCAGCTTCTACATGTGACTGCTGAAGTTCCCATAAAAGATCCAGGGGCGATTTCTCATAAAGTTTTCAGCCAGGCAGTAACACTGTTGAAAAAAGGAAAGAGTAATTTTTACTGGTGGGCAGCAATTAACAACGCAGGAAAATCCCATTTACTTTCACACCACTTCATTCCCACTTGCCGGCACGCTCCTCTCCCAGCCCAGCTCCACGCCGGTGCTCAGCTGCTGAGCACACAACCCACTGCCTTGTGTGCAATTAATGTTTGTGAGTACTCACAGACACACTTTTGGTGGTTATTTTTATTTTATTTTGAGCGGGCTTGTGTGATGACTTAGAGCCGTGTACTCCCCTGGAGGCTGGCGGGGGCGGCGTGTGCTGCAGAGCCGTTTGAAACCCTGCGGATGCAGAATGTGGATGCAGGGTCTGTGTCTGCCTCTCGTCCCACAAAACCAGCCGGCAAATCCCCTGGCAGGCTCGTCAGAGAAGGAGCTGGCTCAGGCGTCAGGCAAATCCTGAACCCACAGGGTATGTGAAGAAAGGAGGACAGAAAGCCCAGGGGCTGGAAGAACACACAATAACTAATAGTGAATAAATGACTGCTGACCCTCCCCATCTCTGCCCTCCTTTTCAAGCTGATCCCAGAGTAAGGTTGTACATCAGCTGTTTTCTTTAGGAGTCTTCAGCTGGTTCCACGCATGCTGTTTTAAACTCAACTGAGTCATCTTGTAACTTCTTTGGCGGTTGATTGTGTGCTGATATTCTTCCTAAATTAAAATACTTGGAATTAGTATCTTTGGCCATCTTGTCTGCAATAATCTCTCAGCCTAGCAGGCAGTTCTTCTGTTAGAGTCAGCGTAGTTTAGTTTTTGGGGTACTGCAGCTAAGCGTGATCTCTTACTGAAATTCTCAAAGTTATGTTATTCCCAAAATCAGGTTTGGGAGTATCCCTTCCTGCCCCTGGTCTTGGGCATTGGATGAATATAAAAAACAGTTCCAAGACTTTCTCCCTCATATTGCAGTGCTTAAGCGTACTAACAGGAAGGAAGAACAGTGGATGATTAATTTTAAAACAAACCATTCCTGCCAGTCCTCTGCAGCTAAATGGAAGCTGTGGTGACTGAGGCATTTACGGAGAATATTTCAAAGTGAGATATATTTATCCCATGACAACACTCTATTACCATGACATTTTGTGGTGTACCTTTAATAATGAGTAACCTTTGTATAATAGTTTTCATATGATGGAATTTGTTACATCAGTGAAACAAAGCTACTTTACTATTTCTGGAGCAGACAGATTGCAATATTTTGCTTTTTTTTTTTCTTTTCTTTTTTTTTTTTTTAAAAAAATGTTTTCTTTCCCTGTTCCTCATCCAGTCAGCAAAAGCATCCATTGATTAACAATACAGTTAAAATTCCAGCTCATCAAACAGACTTACAGAACTTAATGATTAATAGCACCGGCTTTAGAAGGCTAACTACTTCTGTGAATTCTGATCTGTTGCATTGATTTAGTAGGCATTTAAGATTAAAGAGTCAGCATAAGACTGCACGATCCATATTTACTTGATAAATATTTCATGTTTCTTTACAGCAGCAGCTGGTTTATTTTATGTATTTAATCAAAGAAGTCCTTTGTAAAGCTATTCTGTGCTCTGGACCATAATAAATGTTTTCTTTAGACTAGGAAAAAGTTCGTCTGTGCTCACATAGTTACCCAGCACAATTGTGCATGCTATCCTGCCGTATTGCGGGAGGAATTACATTTGCAAACAGAAAATAAAAATGGAATGACAGAGGGGAAAAAGAAAAGACTCTTTTTAGTGCCTCATCTCACCAACACATCTCAAAACGCTAAGGGGAAATGATTCAAAAAGCGGCGTTAGCAATGACTCTTCAGAAACCACAATGATTTGCATCCAGCTAATGGCCGACGAGGGCAACTGTGCCTGGTGTTTGGACTTTAACCGCAGGGAAGGTAGCAGCGCCGGTACTGTCAGGAGGCAGCGGGGCCACGTGCACAATGGCTGAAAGAGCGACCACCCAAAGTGACGCGTTTCGGTATTGAAGATGCACAGAGACCTGTATCAGTTGACCTCAGCCTGTGACCAGCGGAGTAAAGAGTCACTAACGCAGAAAGGTAACTTGGGCTCTGCTTTTCAATGGCTTTGTAAATCAGCATAAGCACCTCATAACAAATGCAAGACTTTCTCGGTAACCAAGTGCGACTGAGATGGGATTGGGAGGCTGGGGGGGTTCCGATGAGGAAACCTCTGGCAGCACACAGTGTCCCAGCTGCTGTTTTCGTACAGTACTGTCTGAAATGTCACGTAGCAAACGAGCCAGACTGCTAGGGAATATTGCAGCGCTCAGTTGAAAATTGTATATGTCTGAACATATGTCTGAACAGAAAATCTTCTGACCACTTGGATCACCAAAATCAGGACCCTCAGAATCTGCCATCAACGAGTCTTGACATGGAGACGGAGAAAGAGGGCAGAAGTCTTATTTGTATCGTGGCAGCAAGACATTAAGAACATGGGTTTTAACAGTCATGAAACCAGGTCTTAAGATTTCCTGGACCTAGAAAAATGTTTTATGCCATTGGGTTCTCCCAGGATACCTTCTCACACTCTAGATAAGTATTCGGCTTGGAAAGCACAGAAAAGATACCACTTCACTTAAACCATGTTACAGTTTGCTGTGTTTTTTGGTCCTCAGAGGGTTTTAATTTGTTTAGATGTGACAGCTGTATTGCAGCTGCAGGCAGAATATTCCTCTGTCTTTCTTTAGTGTCAACAGCAACATTTTTAGAAATTTCCTGTGCTGCCTTGTTTGGCTCTTTTATTTCTTCTGGCTTTTATTTTATGTAATTAATCTTTGTGAGTGTTTAAGTTTGTGTTCTTCCTGCCTCTTTTTTGATCCTCATATGCTCTGTTTGGTGTTTCACTTGTGCAGTAACTCCTACAGCAGCATTTTCCCTTTTTCTTTTCCAGATCCAGAAACTCAGGTTTCAGAATTAGCCTATGACTAGCATGTGAAATGCATGTTACATTTTGGGTACCATACGTAGTGAATGGGAAGCAGGCTCAATGCATCTTCAAATTATTCTTCTGCATCTCCAGCCCAATCATTTGAGTTACACTAGCTATAGATCATAGTAGTGCAATAGAGAATCAGAGTCTGGATTTTTAGTCCATTGTGAAGCTGTAAAAGTCACTGGCCAGCATGATATCCAATAGGTTTTATTAGCATAAGTTAATTACATTTATGCAAAGCGTTTATGACAACTCAAACACACAAAAAAACCCATATTGATTAATAAGCGGTTAGTACTCTTTTAAATAAATTTAGTGTTTTCTCTTCAAAACAAAACAGCTCCCCCCCCAAGCAGAAACAAAAAGAGAGAACTAAAGTACAGGTAGCCCTATGAAAGCCAGTGAGTACTGAGGTTTTTTTACATAAAGCCAGATTCAGAGTGTGCGTATATCTCTATAACCCCATTGACTTTTTGGAGCTGCACTGATTTAAACCAGTTAAGTTGCTGGTTCTAGCTATTTTGTTCCTTCCTTTATTGCCTTCCCATGCCAGGCTTACAGAACAGACATGAGAAATGAAGGCTTACAACACTTGAAAATAAGCTGAAATTTTGCAGTGTTGGTTAAGTGTTAACTGGGCATCAAGGTTAACAATGTGTTTAGTGTGCACACATGAGGGAAATCTTAAACAAGTCGATTTACAGAAACCAGCCCTCGCTAGATTGAGAGTATAAAGGTCTATAGCTACAAGTTGGAATATAATTGCTTGAAAATATTGCTATAAAAATAAACCATAAACCTCCATGCCTAGCTTCAGATAATGTCATGGGAACAGGCTGCCTGCCAAGAAACAGCAGGGAAAGTAAGAGCTAACGCTCGCTGTTCTGCGTCCAGCAGCACTTCAGCACGGACTGTCCACTCCCAGCCCGGCTGGATGCCCAAGTCAGGCTCATCTGGCCAAAAAGTTGCATCATATGAATGGGAATAACAGAGAAGAGAATTAGGCACTACAGCATCTAGACTCTATAGAATCTTAGAAGGATTGTGCTAAATAGAGTTTCCATTCAGAAACTTTCCCTTGCTCCTTTTAATTTTTTTTTTTTGTTGTTATTTTTCCTCTTTCCTTTGGTGTCATATGTAACCATCTCACTGCACAACAGCTGGCACACAGCGCCAGGTTACTCCTCCCATAGTCTGCAATAATCCAGGTCCATAAACTTTTATGGAAAAATCTACCATGTTTGTCTGTTCCTAAAAAGCTGTTTAAAAGAGACACTTGTCATTAGAAAGGTATAAATAGTCTTAAACTGGCAAAGGCAGCATTTGTATTGGCATTTTGGGCACCAAACCAGGAATAACAACATACCAAAGGCTGCAGTCTGGGCACAGCCTGCAGGAGTTTACCTGCGGAGTGTATTGGCGGTAGGTTATGTCCCTTCAACCAGTGGAAAGGACAGTGCCAGGGCTCATGCTTTTTTCCTACCATCTTCTTGGTCTTTCCACATGACTTACCATCCCTTTTGTCTGAGAAAACAGTAAACAAGTTAGCAGCATAGTTTCTGTATCTGTAGGTTTGAACTTTTCCTCTCCAGCTCTTTGCCTGGGACATAATCTGAGACATATTTTAGCCTATTAAAAGATAATCACTATAATTAGCATTCAGCATCAATATTTTAGAGGAGTTACACCATTCAAAATTATATATTTACTTCAGAAACAATGTATCACCCTCACTGTAATCTTTCTTTAAGGTCACTATACAAGCAAATATTTTCAAGTATTTTCAACGTTGGTTTTTTTTTTTTTCAGGTATAATACAAAAAACCATGCTATAATCTTGGCCCTAACCATGAGCTAATTATAATCATATTGTAATAGATAACCTAGCTTCTAAGGTGCTTTTGTCAAGTGATATCTTGCAAACACAAAAGCTAGAAATGAACCTTTTTTGAAAGCTGAGTTTCTTTCATGTTTGTAAGATGTCAAGACTTGGGACTTTAAAGGAAAAAAATAAAATTACTATAAATCTGGGAGACTCACTGTTCCTACAAAGGCCTCATCCCTTTGCTCTTACAATATAAAATGCCTTTCCAGGGCATCTGCATTGTGTTTGTATCCACTTTAACTTACTTTGATGTTCATTGGCAAAGCGAGGCCCTTAGTTTAAATAACAATCTCCACTTCTATCTTTTACAGTAATACAGTATCACATTCCAGCCTTGAAGAATAAACATCATTCAGGGGGCTTAAATTAAAAGGCAGTGGAGAATCAGAAATATTGGCTGAGCCCTAAACGCCATCAAAGACAGTGATTTTTAATGACAATCTATGGTTTCAGGAAGGAAAAATTTGGCTAAGCTTTTCCTGCAACTTGGCTGTTTTATCCTGTTCAGAAAGAAGGAAAGACAAACTGAGCTGACAGGTAATTTTAAGGCCTCAAAAGCCATGTGTTGAGGAAAATATCAACCCTTCCTAAGTCTGCTGGCTTGAGCCTACAGCAGCACTGTTAAATCCTTCAGGGAATGAAGCTCACCGGTAGTCCTCTCATACTCAGTCCCGTGGCAGGTGGGATGAAGGAGATCAATCCAGTCTGACAGCGATTCAAAATGAAACAGTACCTTTGTGAGATCTTCAGTAAAACGAGTTGATAGAAACAGTTCTATTCCTGGCAAGTAGAGGATTAACAGCCCAGTAACTAATGCAACCAGTAACTTGTATTCCACTAACTAATCCGCTTTACCCAAAGGCAGTAAGGAGCTCAGAGACTGAGGGCTCATGGAAATGCACGTAGGTTTTATATTGTGCATGTTCTGTGCATAGGTATTATGTGACCTTCTCTAGGGCAGACAACTGTCATAAATAGTAAAAAAATCACCTAGATGTCAGAGGCTCATACATGGGACAACTAAGTTGCTGGGACCCGGACATGTGAAGAAACCAGTCTATTTTCACCCTTCCTGCATTTCTTTCTTTGTAACAACCTGAAATATTTCATGGCAGCATAGAGACAACAACAGAGAAGGGGAATCCTAGCAATGCCTATTTTTAAAGTGTCTTTCCTTCCCACACAAGGTCCTTTAAGACTGGCAAGTAAAAAGCTCTTGTCAACCTTCCACTCCATTTATTTCTCTTGTCTTCACAGGCTGCTTTCCCTCCTTGCATCCTTCTGCAGCCTGCTGCTGGCTCTTTGTTGTCTGGAGACTCACTAGGATTCTAACATTTTACCTAAATTGCTCAGTAGAAAAATATCAGAATATTTCATTTCATCAGCTTGAAGTGCTTTGCTTCTCTACAGTTGAAGCACTTCAATTCAGCTGTAATATTTTGACTCTAGCAAAATAACAAAATACCCTAAACTGTAAGCACTGAAGTCAATGCAAAAAGATTGAAGCTTGCTGTGGGTGTCTTTTTGGGGTGTTTCATGCCATAAGCAATTTTGATTCTTCATTCTGATTCTAAGCAAGAGGAATTTATCTTTTTTTGGGGAGGAGGAAAGAAGTTTTCCCAAAAGTTTGAAACAGAAATTTCAAATTTTGTTCAGTTCTAATAAAAATAGGTGTTGTATAGCCACTGATTGCACATAGCAAAAATATGGTCACTTCCCCCAGAATTTAGGTTTTTTAATTGTCATTGACTGTACCATGATACACAGATTGACAGGTTTCTGTAAGAGAATTGTGCTCCACAGTTGATTTACCTTCACTTTTAGACAGTGTGGGAATTTTCATTTGTGTTTGCTTGACCACACTCCTCTTGGGTTTAAAACAGTGCTTGAAACTAAAGCCACCCAACAAAATGAACTCTAAGGTAGCTGGACGGACAGCTGAAGGCTTGTCCAGTCTCCCTGTGTCGGCATGAGATTCAAACACACAGCCCCTGCACACGTCAGGGTGCTGGGTGCTTCTCTCCCATCTCAGCTGATCACAGGATCCCCGAACCACAGGAAACCACCCAGGGCAAAGAGAATGGTCTATACACTTTATTTTAGCCTTTTCCCTATCATACTGTCTAACTCCCCATCACCCATCTCCATGCCGTGGTGCCCATGTGTCAGCCTGCCAGACTGCCTGTCCCCCCAAGCCCTGTGTGGGGCCATGCAGAGGCAGGTTGGGTAACTCTGAGTTAAGCTACAAAGTCCATGCCTGGCACCTGGGAGGTCTCTGCAATTAACAGGATAAATATAGAGCTCAAGAGCATGTACAGAAGTCAAACCCAGCCTCATTCGGTGAGGTAACTTCTATCGCAGGACAGTTTAGAGGTTGCACTTGAGTCACATGAAATTATCTTCTAGCTGAATGGCAAGGCAACTCATGCCATCCCAGTGTTCCATCAACTACTTCAGAACCAGAGCAGAGATTTAATTTGTTTATTGTCCTCGAATGAGCAAAGCTACATAGATGAGTCCTGCAGGCCACCAGCCTTTTCTCACAGCTTAGAAAAGGCTGAACTTGCACCTCCAAATTTTTCTAGATTTTTCTCTCTCAGGAAAAAAATGGAATTGCTCCAATAAAAAACTAGCAATTGAAAAGAACCTCCTATTTCAAGCTGAGTGGTTGACTGCAGCTCATTAGGCTTCAGAGGGATGAAAAACCCTTTTGCAGGTGAATGAAAAATGTGTATGTTTTTCCTCAGCTGCTTCACCGTCTTCTAATTTCATCATGATTCAGTCCAACAAACACTATATAAAATAAAATGCTTTAAAACCTTAACTGCAGTTATAGCTTCTATGGAATTGGCACTACTTTAAAATAAATTGGACTGCATTCATCTTTGTTTGATTTCTGTGTACCTCAAGTCACTTTTCACACCAAAAAAAAGCATGTAGAAGATCAAAACACACGCAATTCTGAAGTAAATCTGGGAGTACTTAGAAATGCTGTAACTATTTTGCTTCCTAGGAAGAATTTTAGCAAGCCTAAGAATTCCTGCTGTTGTTGATCGCAATGTGACTTCTTGGCCTCTCAAGGTCACAAAAGTAAATGTCGAAGGGATATTGTGAGTTTCTGCAACTCAACAGCCATTCCATTCTCTGTAACTGAGATTTTCAACTTAGCAGACTGGGATCAAGGGAGCCAATGTAGCCAAACACCTGTCCTGATTTCTGTGAGGTGATTCATGACCTTTGAAAGAGAAATCAGTTGAAATGTCAGGTGCAGAGGTTAGGAGGGAAATCTTTGTGTTGTGGATATGGATCATTGCTTCAAAATCTTAACTATGTCCAAAACCAGCCAAATGTACTTCACAGGTGAGAGAACTACTAGATATGAAAGCCTCAGTACAAAAATAAGGGAGATGTCCTCAGTCCTGCTCATGTCTTAATAAAATCAGTTTAAACCCATAAAAATTCCTTCCTCACTGATGCCAGATCAAACCCTTTAAGCTGGGGTATGCGGGGAGAGAAACTGGAGGGTGAAGAGGGTGAAGAGAGGCACAAAGATGTTCTGAAGAAGGACTTTTGAAATATCAACTCTAACTGGCATGTATATTATGTTAACTTCACTTTCTTACGAGGGCAGAAACCCCCATTGCCAGCGAGAGGACTATGCTCTGAAAGTGCAAAGGAAATGGAGGTTGTTGGAAAGAAGCAGGAGGCACCGAACTCTGGGCATCAGGGAGGGAAAGCAATGCAGTGTGCAGACTGCACGTGTGCGAGCTGACACGCCATGATTTGTAGGAAAAGAAAGAACAAAACACTAGGAGGAAACCTGGGTAGTTTTCTTTTATTTTATTTTCTTCCTGTGAGCTGACAGTAAATATTGAAATTCTGAAAAAGAAAAAAGGTGGGAAAGAATGTTTTATGTGATTTTTCTTTTTTAAGACAAGCATTGATTTTTTTAAAATTTAAAGTTAAATTCATGCTAGTCTTGCTGCATTTCAATCCTCCCTAATGGTGTTTCAGGACTTATTTTATTACAGATGTTTCATTTCTAATACTCACTAGGCTTAGAGACTAAGACTAAATTTTCTATTTTCTGATATAAATTTTTTCTTAATGTAGGGGTGTGTTGGCAGAAGAAGAATTTGTTGATGTACTTTCACATACAGCAGAGTTCTTTCCATGGTCCCAAGATATTTTACATTGTATAATATTTATTTATTTAAAAACTATGCCTTGCAGGAGTTTCTAAATCCTAAATAAGTAATAAATAATCGACTTTTTGTGTTTGAAGAGTGAAAAAAAATTTCTGATTTTAATTTTAAAAAANTCACTATCTTCAAAATTGATGAAAACTTCTAGTTTTTTATGTTGGCTGGTACCACCAATAACCTGCGCTTCCACTTGGGTTCCCAAGCAAATACAAGCTGGGATTGTTACCCATGGACAAGACAGGCCCCCAAAAGATCTGCTTCTTCCACTGCCTGCAAGTGGAGGACCTCTCCTTCTGCTGGGGGAATCCAGGTCCAAAACACGGATGCAGGTGCTGTGCATCAGGTGCTCCCGTGTCCAGCACTTCCAGGGCTGAGCAGCTGGCGTGTAGGTGACCAGCCTGTCCACAGAACATCCGCTGCAGTGTGAACACATCAGATTTACTACGTGTGCAGAAACCAGTGGTGCAGCAGAGATGCACCTCGTCTCCAGACGCCCTGCGCACGGTCAGCGCTGTTAATGTACACACGTGAGTTGTCCAGGGCTTCCAAACATCTGGAAACTGCAAATAAGTAGCTACATTCCTTTTCCATCTGGAGAGCATTTATATACAACATCCATGCTAGCTGCCTTGCTGTTCCCTTATCTCTTGAACGACAGGCAGGGATGAGGAAGGCAAGAGGAATTATTGATAATCATTAATTTTGTTTATGCTCTGCATAAACAGAACCTTTTACGTTACTAACACTCAGGATTTCTGCGGAGCTGAGGGACAGACCTTCCCACAGGAGCTGCACCTCCTCTTCTCTGCTTCTCCTCCTAGAGGTAACCCCAATTTTTATCTCAACACCTCATTCCCAGAGTCCCTGTGCAGGCAAGTGGGCATGCAGTAAATGTGTGCAGTAAAAACCCTCATTTTTTTGGCCTTGCTCTTAATGCAGGAGAGCGGGTGATGCCTGCTGGCCTTCGGAGTGTCACAGTGAAGCGGGGCTCTGGGGACAGCACATGAGCAATTATAACTGAGCAGATTATGGGGACAACTCATAGTTCAGTGTTGCAGCCGTGCTCTAAGCCCAAAATCAAGCGATGCCAAAGAGTTCCCAGTTGGAATCAGGTCGAGGATTGCTTCGACGCTTCCTCCCAAGCCAGCACCTCCCGCTCCGGCAAAACGATGGTGCGTTTGCCATGTGATTCAGTAACATTCAGATGGAATTTGGCAGAGGAAGCCGTCCCTGGGAAGCTCTGTCCTTGCTCTCCCTGCCACGGGCGGAAAGCCGTACACAGGTATCTACCCCCCTCTAGAGGTAAAAGTCTGAAGCATCTGTTCCATGAGCGCAGCCGCTTGGCTGCTGTGAAGCCACCGCGATGTCCCAGGCTCTCCCGGCTGCCAGGGCACGGAACAGCTGTCTCAGGGGCTGTATTTCTTGCTGCGGAGACTGAACTCTCCCACCCTCGGCGTCTCCCATCTGCAGACACCCTGTGTGCCCGTGTACGCTGGGCACACGCTCACCGCCCGCTCGGCGGCGTGGTAAATTGCAGACCTGTCCTGGTGTGAGCGACACAGGACTGATTTCTTTCCTAATGCTTGGGAAAGCTGTTTTTGCGTAAGACTCTTGTGTCTGAATTAGTGAAGATATTTACCGTACAGCCAGCTACGGTGAGTGGGTTTCAAGGTCTCAGTGTTTTCGAGCTCGCCATGTGCAGGGATGAGGAGGAGCGAGAGTCGGGCACTTGACCCAAGCTGGCCAACAGGATTGTTTCATACCATGAAAATCACATTCAGTATAAATTAGAAAGTCTGCTGTGAGGAAGGGGGTTTTCCCCCCTTGCTCACGCTCTCCCCTTGATGGCTCCCCCTTGACGGCGGCAATCCAGAGGACTTCTTGCCCCAGTGCCGGATCCCTGAGCCCTTCCCTTCTTCCTGAAGCTGTAGCGCTCACAGTGTCCGACATTCACTGCCCGCTGGTGGGAGTGCACGGCTTCCGACTGATACAGTTGGCTGAGTATAATCCTTGCACAGTATACTCGGGTATCGGGATCAATATGGGTTCCTTTGTGTTAGTACTGTTAATTATCCAGTTCTATCCTACTAAATCTGTTTATCTTTCAACGCCTGGGTTTTCTTGTTTTCTTCCCGATTTCCCCTTCCTGGGTGGGGAGGGGGTCATCGGGTGAGAGAATAATTGTCTAAGCGGCAATAAATTGTTATGGGTTTTCTCAAACCATAACAAGACTGCTGCTTAGGTGCAAGAAGTTGTGAAACGGAAAGGTAAAAGGCGGTGGGGGAACCAGGTTTCTGACCCAGTGTTCACTGCATAGAGGAAAAAAAAAGAAAAGTCTACCCCAAATAACGTGGGGTTTAAGTATCTCTTAATATTTTGCCTTCTTTGTTTCAGTCTAAATCATCCAGCTGTTGCCCTTGTCTGAAGGGAATAACGACATTCGGGGTTTTTGCATGTTAATCACAAGACTGCAAAGTTTTGACAAGCCCATAGGAAACACAGCGCATACAAACATATACATGTTGCTCCCCCGGTAGCGGAACCGCTCTGAGGTCTACCCTCCCAAACAGAATCAGCGTCTCACGGGGGCCCTGCAGTGGCACAGAAATGTGTGGTTTTCACAGTTGTTATGCATGGACATGTCAGGTTCACCAGTACAGACGCAGAAGTACTTTGCATGATTGTTGCAAGCCCACCTGAATATGGCAGGTTGGAAAATATTAGAGGTACAAGAAACTGTAAGATGTTTTACCCCATAATGTACCTTCCCTAAAACATGTGTGGAATAACGCAATGCAAAAATCACCTTACTGTGTTAAAATTGATTTGTAAAAAAGACGGTGTGGTGTTGTTTAAGCTTCTGAGTTCTTATTTTTTCAGAAGGTTCTGCTGCTGCAGCCTTGAAGACCCCTGAAGTAAAGGTGAGTTTTGCTGTTGATTTCTTGGGATGGGTGGAGGAGTAAATAAGCATGGTTACTATATTAGGGTATGCCATTAATTTGGAGGACACAAACAGGGATGTCATGATCGGAAGGACAGAAGGGCCTTAAAAGTTGTTTTGTCTGTACATTCCATTCTCAAAGTGCAAGAATACAATCACAAATGTACAGGTGTATCATTTGAACAGCTTCTGGTGTGAGTTTTCAGTTACGTATTGCCCTGACAATGCAGGAATTCATTATGGACATGTAATTAAAGCATGTAGGTGTGTGAGCATGGGTCACAGGGTCTTACTCCCCCTGTCTCATGCGGGTCAGAAAGTTTGAAATGAGTGGGGGAAAGGTACTAAATTTCTGCTACGTGTCCCATCTTTTTTTTTTTTTTTGCAAGGCCACAGAATTACAGACTAGTTGCGGCTGGAAGGCACCTGTGGAGATCATCTAGTCCAAACCAGGGCCAATCCAACTCCTTGAAGCAGGGCCAGCTGCAGCACGTTGCTCAGGGCTGCGTCCATTTGGGTTTTGGTTATCGCCATTGTGGAGAATCCACAGCCACTCCAGACAACCTGTTCCCTTTATTGACTATACTCACAGTAATTTTTTTTTCTTATGTTTAAATGGAATTTCCTGCATTTCAACTGCTGTAGTGCAAAGATAAAACAGAGGATGCTGATGTTGTTTTTACCACTACAAAATATTTGTGAGGCAAAAGACGGCAAGGAAAAAAGTGTATCCAGAGGAAGGGGAGGATTTGACATATAGTTGATCATCACATGTCTGTCTCTTTCATGCTAGCACTGTATATATTAAATAGGAGTCCTTGGTGCTATTTTTCCACAAGTTGGGTGTAAATACTCACAGCTAACTCTGTAAATCCTTCTTACATGGTAAATTGCGGTCATTATTAAATACAAGATGTCACCCCTGGCAACAGAGCTCCTAACTCAAAGATTGCTCAAGGTCTGGCTTGGTATTCTGATTACCCGTTGTCACATGAGCTCTCTTTTCCTGTGTTCCTCCACACAGCTATTTTGGGCCACTGCTGAAGACATGATGTGTCCCCATGCTGAAGACATGGGGAGGCTGGACCTTTGGTCTAATGCAGAATTCTTCTTCCTTATGCTCCAGTAAATGTAGAACCACTGACTCACTGTACTATGAGACCAGGAAACCATGAAGCCCGTTAAAACACAACCAGAACCAAGAGGGGAAGCAGCAGTCCATCATGTGTCCCAACAAAGTCAACTCTGAAGGAAGAAAAGAGCACCTACAGGCATGGGGCTCCAGCCCAGGCGGTCTAAAGTAAGAGTGTTTCTGTGATGGCTTTAGGAAAGCTGTGTCTGCAGAGGGCCTAGCTCACTGAGGTCATGGTTACAGCCTGTAAATGCTGTTAAATCACCATTAAATCTCAGCTTTCCTGAGGGAGGTTCATTTTGCTGTTTTGCTTCTGAATGGAATTTAATTCCTTGTTAATCTCCGGGTTTTAAACCACACTGGGTCTCGTTTTATCAATATTCTGCAGAAGAACCTCACTAGGCGAGTACCATGGGTCACTCCTTCCAAATTCCTGGTCTAAGATTTCCTAACAGTCCCAGAAGAGATGCTTCTAGGCTTTGAATCATACTGCTTGTGAGAAAACATGAACACTGATACAAATTCCAGAGAAAAGATGAAAAATCTTGAAAAAATTGACTTAAGTAGGATTGGTGGGTTATTTGGGATTACTCATTCTGGCAAGTGTCATGTGCCTTCCTATCAGATTTCTGTGCTTTTATTTCAGACAATCTCAGAAACTTGGGTAACAAGGGTCACTGCTCTGACATCTATTAAGAGGGAATTCTCAGTTTGCTGCTTAAGGCTGAGCCGTATTTGTTACCTTTATCTCATATTCACCATTAAAAGAAACTTCAGCTAGACTTAGAGCTAAATAATTCAGTGGCTTTGTCAACATCTATTACTCAAGTGTAGGAAGATGAAACAAATACATTTTGATTGGGTCAATCCAAAGGAGTATTTCCATGCCTCATTTAGTAATGTATTTCTTCTGTAATGTAGAATAAATGGTTTGAGTCTTTTCCTAGAGCATTTTTCCAGAGAAGAGATTAAACTAGGTACAAGTTCGTGGTCTGACTGGGGGCATGGAATTCCAGATTGGCCACAAAATTTGATTTTATATGCAGATGCTGGAGGGCAGGGGGGAGCTCTCCAGAAAGAAAAAGAAAAGAAAAAATTATTTTTCTGCAAGTTACTTCAGAAAATGTGTTCCAAATACACCTGCAGGCCGTCATTAGTATGAATGACATAGCAAAACATTCACACTTACATGTATACCCGCTATTAAGACTTTCACACTAAAAGCTTGAGTGCTTGGTTCCAAAAGGAAAAACAAGAACTTTAATTGATTATGACTTGTGGTGCTAGTTTAGCCAAAGGCAAAGTTGTGCTTGGACAGGAAACAGATTGCACAAAACCATACTTTTTCCAAGCTGATCGCATGTTCCAATCAGGAAATTCATTTGGTAAGAAACACTATGGTTTCTGGACCTTCAGATGAAAGCTGAGTCAAAAAACAGTGATGTTCTGCTTACGCAAAAAGTCCTCTCCATGAACAACTTCTTCCTTGCTGCCTCTTTTATAAACCATGTTCTACAAAATGTTAAATAAATTTATATAGGTGTGTGTGCCCTTATTAAAAAAAAAAAAAACCAACAAAAAACCCCAAACCCAAGACCCAAGCACCCAAACGTTGTAAAAAAGGAACAAGAAAACAGTTAGAAAGCAAATTATTTTGTCTTATTAGTGTAAAACTAGAAATTACTTTTAAAAGGTCAGACTGCATTAAGTAAGAAAAGAAATATTTCTTAAAAAATCAATCTAATTTGAGTTTCTATGAAGATGAAACATGATTTGTAAAAACAAAATTCTGTTGCCAGGGGTCTGCCTTGTCTTTCAGACAATTCTGTCTTCACTTACAGCAAGGCAATGCACTGGTTTCTTCTCTTACACCAGTACTGTGTTGCTCTGACCCCACTAGACTTGCAGGTATAAATAACATTTTACAGCTGTGTGAGTACAGCTGACATTCATTGAAACCAGTGGAAGCAGAGCAAACTTGAACTTGCAGCATAGATTAGAATTTCAAAGCAAAATTCTTCTTGGTGTCCTTTTATAGTGGGCTAGATCCTTGCCGTAATTCATCCTTTTGCTCTTTAGGACTGAGTCCATCATGGATGATCCTTCATGTCTGTAACATCAAACCCCGTGAGACGCAACATAGACCTGGCTCCAGCCATGTCTAACTCACACACTTGCCTGGTTGAACAGTAAAAGAGTGTGAGCAGGAACATGCCATCTTTATTTTACACGACGCATTCCTAGGGTCCATGGTGACTAAGGAGTTATCTGTGCAGAGACACGAGAGTTTAATGACTTTCAGAAGGAAGGTGAATTTATTTTAGGTGCATTAACACTGTTTTATGAATAAAGTAGTTAGAAAAACCAATGCAAACAGTGTGTGATGATTTTATAAATCTAGCCTGTAATTGTTAACATATGAAGCACACTTATTTTACTGCAACTTGAATTGCACAGTAAAAGCTTGATTCATGAAGGCATTATGCAATAATTAAGTGGGTTTTCTGTGAACTTAACCAATAAAAAAGTGCAGAAAGGACACGTCTGGAAGTTTCACTGGGCACTAAAAGTGCAGAAGCTGGCAACACACAGGTATTCCTACGGTACCCACCAGCGCCTGCTTGCAGCAGGGAAGGGGAGAAGTAGTGTTTCACAGATAATCTCACACACTGCTACATGTAGTTATGCTGCTCAAGGCAAACTAGAGCAAATGTTGTAAATACCAAGCTTCACCCTAAAATATTTATGTGGGAAGGGGAATCCGTGGCATCAGCCTTCTTTGGTCACTTTCTGTATATATAAATATATTGCCTTCATCAAAAAGCAGCTCTTGGTATGCTGGCCACAGTATCTTACATGGTGTTGGAAGCACTAAAAAAACCAGTTTAAAGTATCTACATTGTGTCAAGCTTGGATTATTTTTTTTCCTAAGAAATAACTAACCTAACGTTGCTAGCTCTGTATTTCTGGTAAGCTACGTAATCAAAGATCCAATTCTGGCTCTGTAACTAAAAGAAACTTAAAATAATTGTACCTGTGGATCAGGGGTGGGGGAGATATGTTAAACCACCTTACTATTCTCTGGCTTTTCTCTGGATAAAGTGAATCCCATCATAATTCAATTAGTAATAGACGAGCTGTCTCCTTGTACCTGTCAATCTCCTCCCTTTAGTGCTGGGAAGGAGGATGGAAAAATTTCCAGCCCTTTGTTTGCTGCTGAAGCGCTGCACACACCCATGAGGATGTCTTAACACCTCACACATCGTCCCTGGCAGCTGGAGCGTGCTAAGAGCACTCGTACACCCAGCTGTGGTAGCTCCGCTGATGGGATGTCACTTGTTACTCAGTACTGCTTTAGACTGCGCAACTCCCAATGCAAACCTGGTCATACAACTGACTTACTGTCTCTCCCGCACAAACTAAATCTGCTTTTGAGAGTGGGGAGAAAAAAAAATAAATAAAAGGGCAGCAAAAGTCTATTTGTCCTGACAGTCACAGATGCACAGGGTAAGGCTCACGCTCTGGATGCGAGATTTCGACTCATACCAGTTCACCACAGCCTTGTTGTCTCACACGCTGGGCTTATCGTGTCCTAGCGTCTCCTTGGCTCTGCACTGTGCTGGACAGGCAAGGTCAGAGGATGGAAGGGGCTGCAGGGCAGTGGCCAGTGGCCTGGGCCCGGTTTTTCAGAAAAAAGGAGAGTAAGCCTTCTGAATGGCTCCAGAAGAGGCAACAGAAATCCACGCCACTGATTTTCTTGTCCCTTTTGTGAGACTTTTTGGAATGCACTCTTGTTGTCACTAATTCTCCTGCTAACTGCATGGGGTTTATCAGGACACCGCATCACAGATACTGAGTCTGCTGCCGGGATGGTCACTCCGGGCATAACCTCGGCTATTGTCTGGTTGTTAGTTAGGAAATGGATATCAATAGTAGAATTGCTGACCACAACATGATGCTCCACTCCACACCCATTTCCCCTCCAGGAAGTGATGCTGCGAGTTAAAAAAAAGTGTAGCCCAATATGTCTGAGGCATTAGCGCATGTAAGGATAGGAGTAATTTATGAAAAGTTGTCCCAGAACAGATTAATGTTAAATATTAGCTATACGGGACAGGAGTTACAAAAGGCTGTAATTGCATTTCTGCTCATGTAAGCTCCTGTGTCCAGCAGCCCCTAACACTGGCTTTCACAACACCCCCCTCCACACCCTCACAGCTGGTTCCTGATCCTGAAGGTACTTCTTGCACTTGCTGCCTAAATCCCCTGCATGCCCACACTTCTCTTGCTGGGCATGAGAGGAGCAGACAAAATCTTTTCTGTAAGGAAGCAGCTCCCATGTAAGTCCCACAGGATTCACAGACCAAGCATGTTTTTGCCTACCTTGCCTGTCATCCATGATCTCTTTCAGGCATGGGGAGGGCTTGAGGCAGCGTTAACTGCCCCTAGTGCTGCCAGTCTCAATGCCTGCCATTAATGCCAGGCCTATTTTAAGTACTTTCCAAAACTGAACCATTTTGATGGTTTTGAAGCTATTCTCCACATTACTCATTAGCCATAGCTCTGAAAGCAGATGTGAAACATGTTAACTAAAATTTATCAAACTCTTCTCCTGTGACCTGTGATGTTTTCTCACAGGGTGTAGTTCAAAGTCATTTTTTTTTGTTGATTACTGATGTCAGAGCCATAGAGGGGCCTCCACAGGGCAAAACACAGGGTCCTTGCTCCCCTTGACACTGTTGGTTATGGGAAATAGGGAACCGCAAGGGCTCTGCTCCTCCTTGTCAGCACTCCCCACTACCCCCAGCAGCAGACCAGGTCAGCCGTGGCTGTCTCTAGCTCAACCTTGAAAATTTCCTTGGAAGGAGAATCTGCAGCCCCTCTGAGTAATGACTTTCAGCACTGTGCTACTCTCCTAGGGAAGAAATTTCTCTTAAAATATGATCTGAACAAAAGATTTATTTTTTCTTCTGCAGACTAATTGGAAATAGTTTCAGAAAATGTGATCTCAGCACTGTGTGTCTGTAACATCTTTCAAGTTTTACTGTTTGGGGTTTTTTCCCTAGGGTAGCCTAAGATGCTCCTCCCACATAATTTCTAGCCGAGTACATGAGAATGGGAGTTTCTGAAAGCACCAAAGAGTAATATGTGGGATACATCACATTTAAAATTATCAGTTGAACTCTGTAGCGTCACATGTCTTTATCACACTCTCCCCTTTTCCTTCCCTTCTTCCTGCTAACATATCTGATGCATCCCCTTTGGTCCTTCCCAGCATCTCACCTCAGCTGGTACTATGTAAAAACCCCTGGAGCTCCTGCCATCTGAAAATACCTCCCAGTATTCCTCCACTTCAACCTAATTCAGCCTTGACTAATTCAACCTTGATTATGAGCACGTATCTTGTCATCACCTTTTAATTTCTCTTTTCCTCTGCATTTATTTATTGCTAAACATACAGTGCCTGTTAACTCTGCAAAAGCATTTGGGGATGCAGTAGGTATGAAAGCTGCGATCCCACACAGAAGGATACCTTCGGGCTGATGTATTCTTGAAATTTCTGTCATCAGTTCAGAAATATCGGGGACATCAGGTATAACTATCTTATTTCTAATAGAGGGCCACCTGCCGTGTGAACCAGTCATAGGAAATTTGTCGGAGGTGCTTTTCATGGTAATGTGAATCCATTTGGAGATTCCTGTGTAAAGTGCTTAGTGCAGCAAACGCTTTCCCTTCATTACATACAAGTAGCTCCTAGTGATGCTGATGGAAGTTACAGGTGTATGTACTTAGAGGAAAATACAGATCTATACTGTGCAAATGACTTCAGAAAACAAACTCAGTTTATAGACATGGACTGTGCAGAGCTGAGTGGCAGTATATTTCACGCAATGCTCCCCGCATACCACATAGTAAAGGGAAGAGGGGGCTGGGGAGTGAGGGAGGGCAGAGATCTGGATTTTATAACTACCTTCTATAACAGCCATGGAGGATAAAACCCGCAAAGTTTTGACTAGCTTCAAAATCACTTCTCACCTCTGGTTTTGAAATCTGCAGCCCAATTATTTGTTTACTTGATAGTGTTAAAGTCTTACTCTCCATCGTTATTTGCTTGCTAGTAAAGAACCAAAAAGAACTGCAGTCCAAAGGTAACCACGCAACTAAATCACTTCCAGATGATAAGTCACACTCTGATGGTGAAAGCAGATTTTACAGTTTCAGTGTGCCAGGTAATATATGGCAGTCACCCAGTTCCTATTAGGTTTTTGTAACAGTATATACACATACTCTTTTTTTTGAGCTGGATTAGGGTTGGCTAATAGCACATACATGCAATGTTTAGCTTGATTTCAATCAGAAAATCTCTCCCCCAAAAGAAAAGACAATTCCAAAGTATCTATTATCCTTAACGCTCCGCACACAAAAATCACATTAGCAATTTTTGTTGTAATATTAAGTGTGCAGCAGTTTGAACAGCCAGCCTTAGAAGCATGCAGTCTAAATATGCTGCCTCTATTTGCATGTTTGAATGCCATCTTTAAATACATGACCGCTTCATGCCTTTCCCACAGGATCCCTGCCTCATTCACTGCTCAGGATGGGTGGCATTCATTTATTGAAAAGCCATTCAGTATTTTGCTTTCTCCATGTGTTTAACATGTGGCCTAAGCCCCTATTTACTGCAGACCAGTCGATCTTGATCTGAAGAAAGAGTTTTTAATTTAATTTGGGAAGTTTCCCATGGTCTTAATGACTGTAGTCTCTAAGCAATTCACAAACGTGTATTTATTTTGAGATCGACCCTATGATTATCATCGCTGTTTTACAGCTGGAAAACAGAAGAACAGATTTTGGGTGCCCAATTTAAGACTCCAGGACCTAATTTGTCAGGGTACTTACCATTATGTAATTCTTCAGATATTCAGAGCAGAGCTCCCATTGAGTCCTGCTGCAGCTGTGAGCACTCAGCACTTCTCCAAATCAGACCCTGGAGTCTCAAGTCAGGTATTGGTATAACTGGGAACATGCAATTAGTGACCACGTGTGCCAAATTTGGTGTAAGAACTTACGGATGTCATACAAGAGATATGTGGCACAACCAGGGAGGGATGCATTCAGTTCTTTAGGGTGGCATTCAATAGCTTTGAGCAAGATACTCATTGTTGCTTTCCCCAGGTCCTCAACTGTGTTCAAAACACACCGTTCAACCTGCAACAGGTGAATAGGGGGCTGAGCATCACTTGTTACACGATCCTGACTCATCTTGAGCAGGACCGGGAGTGAGCAGAGGCTGACACGTCTCTGTGGGGAAAAAAGTATGGCTTCCTCTATTCCCAATGCATACGTGCAAAAGGGGAAAAAAAACGCACAGATAACTTCAGCTCCAGCGCTTTCCAACTTCTGCATGTTTGGTTTGGCAGCTCACAGAGCTCTTTTAAGAGAGTGTTTGTAGGTAATTTCCTAGGTTCTTAATGAAGCAAAGTGGAAAAACAAAAATTCTATTATGTGGCATCATATTAACACCTCTATGCCTCACACTATTTGGGTCAGCTCTTAGCTTCTCCATATGGACTTCTCCCCTCTGAGAGTAATTTGCAGCAATGCTATGTTGCTAACTTCTCTGAAGACCAAAGGACACTTGCTAGGAGCTGAGACCAGAGTAGTGCCATGACCCAGGGGCCCCATGCTCCTTTCCCTGCCCTGGAACAACCAGCGAAGGGGCTGTAGTCACTAACATTTTCCTCCTCTACTCCTGTCTTCCTCCTCTCTAACCATCTCTGTCGCAGCCCTGCTCCTTCCTCATCTCTGGCTCCTTGTTTCCAGCCACTGCTTTCTCTCTCAGCCACTTGGTGTTCCCATTTCCCAGCCAGTCCCAATCACTCATCATTTCTCTCTGCCAGCCTGCTACCTGAAGGTGCTAGTCTCTCCCATCTGGGTTTCAAGTCCTGATTCCCCTAGGTCCCCCAGACCCGGCTCTCCATCTCCTGAATGCAGCCTCTTAGCTCCTGGGGTTTTGCCCACGTGCTTAATTTCAAAGCCTTAGCTCAGTTCCTTCAACCAGCTGCTCTCTAGTCATGTTTGATATCTGGTCTGTATTTTTCTATAATCTTTCTCTTCTGCTTTTGCCCTCCTGCAACCACAGACCCTCCCAAGAAGTGCTGAAGTAAAAAACCTTCCATTGGGATAAAACCGCCTGTCATCATCCAGCATGTCTCCCCTCTCTACTCCAGCTACTTTTTTTTTTTTAATTACATCCCCTCAGGAGGGTCCACTTATATTTTTATCATAAATAAACGAGACATTTCTTACCCTTATATAGCTACGCTGCTCTTCCTGGAAGCAGTCTGTCAGGTTAATGTAGCTCAACCCTCTAGAAGCTAGCAATCAGTTCTTTAGGGAACATCATTTTCTCTGGCTGGATAAATGCTTATGCGTGTAGTGTTGATGGCGATGCTGTGTTTCAGCGTCATGTAGCTTTTCACCGGGCTTTCAGCAAGGGTTTGCAGGAGAGGGCAGAGAGGTGGGGTCGCCGCCTGGGTTTCTTTTTGAGTTCCCTCTGAAGAACGCAGAACAGATACTCCTGCAAGGGTCTGCCAAGCTGGGCGTTGCTGCAAAAAGAAATAGAAAGAAGGGGAAGGGGGGCACACGCTGCCGTTTATGGGGTTCAACTTTTAGAAACAACGCTTCAAAGTTTGGGTATGGTTAAAAGTTTTTACCTTCAACATGAGGTAAGTAAATAAATACATAGAGAGACACCGATACTGATACAGATGCAGACACTGCCAGCCACACACACATCCTTGTAATTAATTTATGTTTTAAATCTGCAGGTTTTGTTTGGTTGGTTGTTATTGAGAGTAATGAGAGCGTTGTCTGCAAAAGGAGTGCTGTATCAAGTTCCTCAGCATAAGCGGAATTTGGCTGTTATGTTTAGATGGGTTTTGAAGAACCTTTCCTTACAGGTTTGTTAATTACAAATGTGATTTAAACGGAGGAGAAGAGGAGATGATAGCCCTCACTGTCTGATCCCACACCACCTCTCCATGCTTTCAAGTTTGGTCCATTAACCCTTGAAGCCAGGAGAAGACTTGCACTAAACTGAGGAAGACCTTGGTCACATCTTCATGTCAGTCCTTCAGTTTGGTCTGTACTGAGCAGTGGACAGAGTGAAGCACTGGACACAAGTAAAATCTTCTCTCGCCTGTGTAGTTTTCCTATCACCAGCACAGGGAAAGCCTGGGGACATGGTGGTGTAATAATTGTGTTTTAAAATGGTATCCTATGTGTGTGGCTCCTACCCTTATAGACACGTAGATTCATAAATAAAGTCAAATATAAAAAAAAATTTAAAATGCTGACTAGTAACAAGGTAATTAGTCATCCAAATGTTGCAGAACTGTCATAAGGAGGAAGAAATAGTGATCTCAAGTTACTTCAGCCCACCGTCAATATCAGCTTGGAGTGTGAGTACGAAGCTAAACTATTTCATATGCTCCACACATGAAAATGGAGATGGAAAGTGATGAGCTCTTTATATGCCCCTTTCCAAATAAATTTGGAGAAGAGCTTAGGAGGTTAAGCAGGTCCCCAATGGATTCTGCTGCTGAAATAGCCTATTGATGCTTTATTTTTCCCTTTAGATTTTCCACTACATTAAACATTTTAAACTACCAAATATTTCTTTTTAAAGGCGAATGGAATGAAAAAATGTCTTACATGATTTATTACAAATTCAGAGGGAAATACTCCCCTTGTAAATAGTTCTAAAAAAATAGCATCATCAATTTAAATGTTGACGTGCTTAATATTAAAGGGTCATATTGTACCAAAGGTTTTTAAGGAGAACTTCCCATTCAGAGGAGTTGATTTCAGTGGGAACTGACTGAAGTAGGGCTTGTGCTTTCTTACAGCTGATCTCTCTCTGGGCTCAGTTCTGTGATATTCAGTGCGACTTGCACCTAAATCTTTATTTTTGTGGGTGAAATTGGTTTGCTGCCTGTTTCACCCCAGAGGCTCCCGTGCTGCAGCCCCTCTCGCACTGCAGGCACCTGGGCTGAAACCTCACCAAATGCATCCTGATGTCTTGGGGGGACGCGGGGCTGAGGTTGAGCCTCAGCAGGGCCTTACCTGGTGCTTCCCATGTCCTCGGCACACGCTTTTCCGGCACGGACTTTGTGCTCTTGGGTTTTGCTTCAGCAAGTGCAAGCAAGCACAAAGGCAGGTCAAAACACATTATCAGCTGTGTCAGCCTCCCAAAATGCTCTTCACCCTCACAGCCCAGCCTTCATCCGGCAGCTCGCACAGCTTCCCGAGGTGGCTGTGGCTTCTGGCCACCTCCACACATAAGCCAGCCCAGCAGCCTCCCCAAAGGGGCAGAGCAATGCCTATTCCCCAAGCTGCAGCATGCCCGGGTGTTCAATATCGAACACATCAAATCCCGCAGAGCACCTCTTATCATAAGCACAGACTAGATTTCCACTGGAAAAAAAAAAAAAAAAGAACACACACTATTTTAATTGGTTTATGTTTTATGTATATATTTATGATTCTGAAGTTCACGTTTATTCAGGGAATTTTTTTTACCGTTAAACTCAGTGTTCTGGAAAAAAAATACTTCATTTAGAGAAAATATTCAGCCCCTTTTCTGTCTTTCTGTTATTATTCAATATGAAAAGGATATTGTAAGTGCATATTCAGCTGAATATGCGGTTTGGCAGCGAGTGGCTATTCAGCTGCCTTGCTTCTACCTCAGAGTTTATTCAGGTCATAAAAGAGACATATAAGCATTTGAGTTAAGATTTATAGTTACATTAACTGCATCAGAAGCTTTTTGTACTTAATATAAAACACACTGTAGCAGCTCAACATCACTTTATTCCACAATACAGTCAATATTAGACATGTTACCTCCTGTAATTACTGACATTAATAGCTTCAGGAATAATGAAAAGTGAGTTAAGCACCAATGTGGTAGATGTAAATGGGACTTTACGTGTAATTTTGAAATACTGTATAAGTCATGAAATTTGTACTTAATATTTCTTTATTTAGTAATTAAGCAATAACCCAACAAAACAAAGGATGTCCTCTCTTTAACACAGCATGGGTCACATTTTCTTATAGATTCAATAAAGAGGTTACCATAAGAATTTAATTTAAATTCCATAAAAGATTCAACCCAGCCCTGGCTGAGCAGAAGAGACGCTCTTGCAGACAATTTTTAGGAGAAAGAGAGGGCCCAGATTTGTACAGTTCCCTCCAACACCTCACAGTGACCCTTGCAAGGCTTTAAACACCATTGCATGGAACAATGTTCTTCTGGAAAGGTAGCTGAAGCCACCAGCAACTCAAGCAGGTAATCTTATGTGTATGTCTTCAAGCCACCTTCGATTTGCTAATTTGGAAATGATATTTTTACCCCAACTTCCTCAAATTATAATTTTATAAGACTTGTATTTTAGAAGTTCCTATTTCCTTCATCATTCATTCTATTGCAAATAGACATTTGTTCTAAGCCTTTGTACACAAGTAGACCACTGTTGCTTCCCAAAGGTCTTGCAAGACTGGAAAAGGATAAAACTGGGGTTTCTTAAGCAAATCATATTTCCAGAATGGTACACTGTCTGAAATGTTTAAGATGTGAAATATCCTTATGACAGATACTTTTTTCAACAATCTTTTTCTTTTTCATCTTTATATTGATTAAACCAACATTATCTAAAAGCACACAGTCAACGTATTAGCATTCAGATGATCTTATTTTAGCTTGATGTTAATTGCCTGTTACGGTGAACAAAGAAAAGAGAACCCACTTTTACCTATAACCCTGATCTATTTTGAGATCCCAAGGATTTTCTGTTAATAATAAAAACACCAATAAATCCCCATCTCTTTGCTTTTTAAGCCTGACAGACAGTCTTTGAAGCATTATTGCATTTATTTCCTCCAACCAGATGTGCAATTTATATTGTATTTGATAGCAAATCTTAGCATTATAGAAGACACTTGTGCTAAAATAAGAACACAAATGTATTTTCAGTCACTGGGCTAAAACCTTCCCAGGAATGTTTCCAGTCCCTCCCATATTCCAGTGCCTCGCTAATATTCTTGCAACAGCTCCTTTGATGCTGGTAAGTCAGGTCACCCTCATTTCACAGAGATCTAAACGGAGTCAGTCTGCAAACAGATAATACAGTAGGTTTAATACAGTAGGTTTAAGCAGGGCAACATCTAAGATCCCAGCATGCGTTTGCAAGGAGCACACTCTAAGGAAAATGTTTAAATGCCACTTTTGAAGAAAGCTGATTTTTTTTTTTCCCTTAAAAGCAGTCTCAAGGAGCCAAATATGTGACTTTTTCTACTCGTGCAAGAAACTTTATGCCTTTATGTATGTCGGAAATGTTTAAATAGGATATTCATTTTTTTTGTTCTCTTACATCTTTGTTAGCCTAACTTGGACGCCTAATACAGTACAGAATTGAAAAGTAAACACTTCCTTGATTTTGAACAGTTCAGCTGTGGTTCCTATGACAGACAAATGCAGAACGATGCTGGTGAGGAATCCACTGGACTTTCCAAGTCCTTTATGGTGGCTGGAGGTGACCCAGCAGGGGCTCCTGAGGCTGGTATCTGTTGGTCCTCTGCAGGGTCAGGTTCCCACACCGGTTCAACTCCTAGCTCATACAAGTAAATGACCCTTTTCCATCACTGTGAATCAGTCTAACAGAGGACTTTTCCCTCCACTCTCTGAAGAGTATAACGCAGCCAGCGGAAGATGTTGATATGTGGCTTGCAAGGTGAGAGGTACTGGCAGCTGTACTTTCACCATACAGTATTGCCACCCATGTCCCATGAGCCTATAAACAGGGAAAAATGATTACTCTTTCCTAATGAAAAATTTCTAAACAGACGTGGGAAGATGTCCTGGTTTGAGGTAAAACAGAACCAATTTTCTGTTCGGTAATTCAGTTAATTTTTAGTTAAGCCTTTTCTAGCTACTGAATTTCACAGCCTGTTGTACACTCTCAGAGTGGTAAGACCCATGTTTATAGTTGATGCCAAGGAATGCGATGCAGACAGGCTCATGCTTATACTTATTGCTGTAACACCCAAGGGCAGCCAACTTTGGTATTTACCCTGTTGGAGGGTCGGAAGCAGAAAAGCGTAGCGGGATCACATCTGCGGGGAGGAGCGGACAGGACAGGTGACCCAAAACTGACCAACAGGGTATTCCATCCCATCTGCCTTATGCTCAGTATAAAAGCTGACGGATCAAAGGGCCAGCCTGTTTCTTCAATGGCCAGCATCCGAGGGGAACGCTGTCTGCCTTTGATCCTGAGCATTCCTGAATCCAGATCCGGAACCCAGTTCCCGTCTGTCACTGAGTCCAGTCTGGGACTTTCCCAGTGCCTGCTGGTGACATGGTCGTGGTCCTAGGAGTTTGATATGTTTTTGTATATATTTCATTATTTTCTTTTTATTATTTTATTATTAATATTTCATTCAAGTAGTTTAGTTCCTTCTAAAGTCATAAGTCTCTTTCTCTCTCTCCTCTGTTGGAGGAGAGCATCTGTTGCTCATCTCCGTGGCCAGACCAGCCCAAAGCACAACAGAGGGAGTCACGGACCTTTACTCGTGCACCCAGAAGCAAGCATGCAGCATTACTCACCTCAGGGACACACAGCAGTCCAGGAGGTAAAACAGGAGGCTGAGATGTAGACATCTTCTCCAAGAACAAGCCCACAAGGACTTTGGGCTTCCATGAAGGAACATGGCAGTGACAGTAACCACAGAGAGCTCCCTCCCAAATGCAGTCTGCCTCATTAGTCACCTTTCTTTTCCTCTGTTTTCCAACCTGGAGTAGGGTGGCTCTGTGCCGTTTCCAATACCTTAAAGATACAGTTGTGCTTTTCCTAAGGATGAACAACTGCAGAACTCAAGCAGGAAGTCATGATCCTATTCCTGACTCCCCATAGCATTATTATTGCTTATTGTTTCTACCGCAGGTGAAATGCCAGGCAGGATCATGCCAGCTGTGCTCACTGTTGTACAAAACTTACAGGAAGATGTAGAAACTTTTTACTACAGTCCTACATAAAGTGTGTACGTGATGTGGTAGTTATAGTTACTATCCTCTTGGTGGCAGAATGAAGTCTATAAAAATAACATACTGAGAAATCAAAGGATCACAGTAATTCGAGTCAATTTTACTTTCTGATCTATTTGAAAAGTCTTTATTAAAAAGATCGATGGCCCTGAGGCCAGTTCTGATGTACACTAACTACAAACAGCTCTGCACATTCATTCCATGTGGTATGGCTCCTCCTAGTGAAACCCTGCACAGTCAAGGACTTATTTTCCGCCCTTCCGGTATTTCCACCACCTCTTGAACTGTAGTTACTTAAGGAAAAAAGNAAAAAAAAAAAAAAAAAAAAAAAAGATTATTTGTAGTTTTACTTCATAAACAAACTTTTGCCTTCAGTTGTGTGTGTTTGGCTGCTGGTGGCTCCTGTGACTCCTTTACATGTGCGTATTTGACAATTACCACTTGGGCCATCATAAATCAAAGAACTGTCTCAAGAAACTCCAGAGTGAAACCAGAAGTGGCTAGAGTTTGAGCTAGCAAGACAATTGTCATCTGCTACAGAGAATAAAGCCTCTTTCATAGCTTCTGGTAGCTCCTACCTTCTCTGGAAAGCAGAGCAGGTGAATTATAAGGCAGAAGTTGGTCCTGTGACTTCTAAAATACTGCACTTTGCAGTCATAAGAGAAAATAAATCTCTTATTTGAGTTACTTCAACTGTTTGTCACGATAGCTGCATATTTCATTCAGCTAGCAAATACATTTTTTGCAGCTAGTTTAACTCATTTTGCTGTGATGATAACTTAATGATTTAGTCATAAATAAACACCAGCAGCGAAAGTAGAAGCTAAGGTCACATGGAGACAAGACTCTTCATTATCACTGAGGTTAAAAATGGTGAAGGATTTGGTAGCA
Source organism: Chionis minor (assembly GCA_013398295.1). Classification (NCBI taxonomy): domain Eukaryota; kingdom Metazoa; phylum Chordata; class Aves; order Charadriiformes; family Chionidae; genus Chionis; species Chionis minor. The sequence goes on along the minus strand of VZSF01009816.1, from coordinate 1,818,046 downwards.
TTATGAAAATTCATATAATAGAAATCTCTGCACCTTTCTGGTCTGGAAAATTTTGAAAGTTTGGGTTGATTACAGGGATGAGTAGAGTTTCACGTTTGAAAGGAAGTGATTAAAATAAGCTTTAGAATACTCCCCCCAAAGTCTGTGGGAGGCATTGACAAATAGAATCTATTTGCAGCACAAAAAATACCCCAAGCAAAACAAAAAATACAACTAATCTTTGTCCAATTAAAGGACCTGTCCTGCCTGAGCTAAATAGTAACTGAGTTAAAGGCACTATACTCCGGAGTCAGGGCTCCATAGAGGTGCAAAGTAAATTGCACATCCTTGATAAGCTCCCTCATGGTTTGCTCAGTCCTCTTCCGTGTGCTACGCTTGCGTGTCTCTGGTGACAGAGGACGGCATGGAAAAGGGTGGAGAGGTGCTGCAGTTTATTAAAAATGGACAGAACTCCTTACACATGGGATATTGCTTATAGTAAAAACTTATTCTTGTCCTGAAGCAGGGATACGCCTCTGTGACCAGCCCACTCCTTTATCCTAAATCTGGCAGTGTATCTTTCCACAACTACTAAGTTGGAAGCAGCTAACTGCTGCAAAAAAGATCCTGTAGGCACATCTCTCACACAACAAAAATCTAAAGCTAGTGATGGTCCCGCTGAGCAGGTATAATTACACAGAGATCAGGATTACAACAATTGGCTCCTCTACTAATGTTTCGGGAACAGGTCCTGAAATAATTGTTAAATTAAAATGTGAGTTAGAGCTGAGTGCCGGCTGACATTTAGACTTCCCCACATCCTTGTTTGATTCTCACTGAGTCTTGTCACTGCCATTTCATTGTATTGCCTGTGATGGATGCAAAGGTCCAGTTAATGAATGGTTGTTCTTCCCTTACCTTAGGTACAAATCTGTTGTGGAAAGCCAGCTGGTTATTTCTAGACTTTCCTGAAATAACTCTCTAAACACAGCTGCTTTACAGTCATGGTAAACATTCTTCACAAAGGCCAGTTTGCTCTGCAGGCCCCAAGGAATGTGACAGCTTGATACCTGGATAAGCCTGGGCTCAGTTTCTTTTTCTACAGAAAAGCTGGAGTCTCTAGTGGATGTTGGTAAACAAACCCTGGAGCCATTACTTAACAGGATTCATGAGCTGTTACTCAGCACCTTGTAATATGGAGTTGGATGTGACCGAAATGGAAGACAACAACAACAACAAAAATCAGAAAACTATTTAAAAAATACTTGGGATGAATAATCATGCACAGAGCAAGCCACTACTGAGGTGCCATGCCCAGTTATTCAGCTGTTACACATGGCCTGAGTTGGCCCACCTTGAACCAGGCAGAGGTACTCAAGTAATTGTAGCTGGTGATAGGCACAAGTCCACTTCCCCAACATCCCCAATGTCCACTGAAGTTTCACAGACTCCAATACAGGAATGGAAGGAAGGGTAGGAAGGGGAGAGGCGGGAGGCTGAGCCAAGAGCTGTAATCCACTTCTGTTATCAGAGACTTCTTGTCTAGAGGATGAAGTCATTTTAATTTTTGGTTTCTTAAAGCTAAGGCTAGGTAGATCCAGATTAGTAGTAGCATACACAAAGGTCAGTACTATTAACCACTAGATAACTTTATTTTAAAAGTGCTTAGTCCTCCATTGCATAAAAGAGTTAGTGTCTTCCAAGGAGTTCAATGCCAGAAAGGAAATGGTACAGCTCAAGCTATAGCTCAAACTCTTGGGGCAAGCACCACATGGCAAAATGGGAACTGGTGAGAAGCCAGATCTCTCTGAACTTGCTGCTGCTTTCTGGGAGCTTCTGTTTGCTTTTGTGATGGGAGGCCATATAGGGAGTGTTGGAAAGGACTCAGGTAAAGAGCTATTATTTCTGTTGTTGTTGTAGGACCAATTCCATCTTCATGACTAGGACTGAGTGAAGCTCACTGCCGAATAAGATATTACTTGCTCTGGTGCGTGATGGTGGAATTAAGCCCAGAAAGAAAATACCTGGAAACCTGGGCTTGACGGTGCAAGTGTCAGGCACTGTGTGTGAAATTCCAGGCATGCCAGCACCAGGCAGCTTCCACACCCACTGGCAGCCTGAGGAGGGCTGAGCTCTGGCCACGGCTGGGCACAGCAGACCCACTGAGTGGCTTTAACGTTCTAGTTTGTCTGAGAGGACTTGTTCTTTCCACGTGTCAGCTGGGAGGGACTGTTTCTCCATAGATTAGTGGAAAGGTTTTCAGTTTGTGTCCTCGCAGGCAGACAAACATAATGACCTGAATTCAGAGGAGAAGAAATCAAAGAAGATTTCTTAAATGCTTCAAGTGGGGTCAAACAGCTGACTGGATCTCAGGAAGGACTACAGGACTTCGTAGTATTGAAGGGCTGGTAAGTTAAAAATAGGCTTCAAGGACAGAGAGTATTAGCAGAGAAGCCCTTTGGTTGTGAGCAATCTTACTCAAGTGCAATAGTGATACCGGAGAAAGTGGGAAAGCAGAAAGTTAAAACTGTAATCCTGGGGCTGGCAGAGGGAAAGATGAAAAAAGAGAAACCAGCTGTCAGTGAGAGGTACCCTGTTATTTTAAAGTGTATTATTCTTGTTTCCTGTGGTATTGCTTTACAGCAAATAAGGCAATCATCATCACCACTATCAACATGGGATTCACTGTCTTTCACATAGATGCCACCATAAGCTGGATGAATGATAATGCTTGAATCTGACTTTAATGGCTTACTAGTTATTCTCAAAATTGTGTGACACGATAAACACTGCACTTAACCCAAGATTACCTTCATGCTCAGAGGGGAGATGGGGAAGGAGCGAGAGGAAGAGATATACCCTTTGGTATAAGAATACTCTCAAATTACAAAGCCTGCAGCCTTGTCACCACCCAGCAGAAAGTCCCAGTCTCAGTATCTGTCACTGCAATGTCCCATCCCAAACGCTGCAGATGAATATAATCGCACAGAGGCCTGAAGCACTTTCCACAATGGAAACAACCATTTTCTGTGACTGAAACGAAAGTGGAAAATTCCCGGCACAGTTAAGCTCAGAGACCTTCCTCCACCCCAACCGCTCATCACATTGACTCGAGGGAGGCTGCCGGGCTGTTTCTCTGTTTTAAATGAGAAGCTGCACTGCAAGAGGATGGCTAGCAGACAGAAGGGAAAGCCTGACGGCTGTGGCTGCGGGAGCAGTAGGGATCAGGCCACACTGTGGTCACTGCTAGATGATGGGGTCACCCTCCATCCCAGCTCTGGGCCTGGCCCCAGAGCCTGGCTGGTGGGGCAAAGACTGCGGCATGATGGTTTTGATGGCGCAGACACACTGTCTGTAATTCAACGCCGGGAGAGGGACCTTTCATTACCCATCTGTTTCTCTCTCCCCGGGAGAGCTTTCTCTTTCAGGGAGACCTGAAGGAAAAAAACAAAAACAAAAACCAACAAAACCCAACCAATAAAATAATTAATTAAAAAAAAAAGAAAATACACACACACACCCCCAAAAAAACAAAACCAAAACCAAAAAACAAAAAAAGAAAACCAAAACCAAAAAAACACCGAAACCAACTCAGGCACATCTTCCCTTCGGGATGGCCGGGGTTCCCTCCTGCACCAAGGTCCGACCCCGAGTCCCCGTCCAGGCTTCCCAGAGACAGACCCACACACGAGGCACTTCGGAGGGGACTGGTTGCTCCCAGAGCGATCTCTGGTAAGCAGGGCAAGGCGGGTATTGCTCCAAATCGCTAATCACTCTTAATAGCAACCTGGCAAGAGAATAAAACTAAGTTTCCCTAAGGAACAAAGACGCGGTGCACCCACAGCTCCTGCCTCCCCTCCCGGCAGATTCAGGCAGCCACGCAGGCTGCGGGTGGCGGGCAGAGCTGTTTCTCTCGCCGGGCGTCTCACGGCGTTCATGCGAAGCGGATCCCTTTTTCCTACCGTGCAATGTGTAGCAACACTGTAGGAATAGCACGTCAGCCTCTCCAGGCAAACTACTCCTTGGCAAAGCGGCGGAGCGGAGCTTCCCCTCCAGCCGACGGGAGCTGCGCCCGCCCCGGCGGGCAGGGAGGGCTCCCCGCGACCGGGCCCGGCACCCCCCGCCCCCTCCTGCGCGGATTTCGGGCTCCTGCCGGGAGAAACGTCACTCTCCGGGCTCGAGAAAGCGTTTTTCTCTCTCTCCCTCTGTCCACATCGTTGTAGTGTCTTCCCCCACCGCTTTGCCATCCGCCCCTAAGATTGAAGGAGAGATGGAAAAAAAGAGGCAAAAGCGCCTGCATTTGCTCCGTTGGCTTCTGACGCCAGAAGGGATTTAGCTACATTACCGGCAGCTTGTTTAGAGAGTCCCAAAGCACACCAAGAGAAAAATAATCGGGCAGGAGCAAACGCGTTGGTTTGAAGCACGTAGCCGGGGAGCAGCAGCGCGGGAGCGGGGGGCGAACGTCGCGCTCGTAATTCCGGCAAAGCTCCCGGGGAAGGAACCGCCTCCCGCTCCCAGAAAACATCCCGGACCGCGTAAAACACAACTGTGCTGAAAACAAAGAGAGACGGAGAGGGGGGGAGAGCGCGCTATACACAGACTGTGTGGTGGGAAGGGACTGGCGCTTACCGGGGGCTCCCCCTCTCCCCCGGCCGGGCGAGGCACTGCGCGCACTATCTGCGGGCGGCCGCGCTACCTGCGCCCACGCGTGTGCTGCTGGGGCAGAGCCGCCCCGGTGCCGCAGCCCCACCGCCCCTCTCTTGGCGAGGGGCTGCCCCAGCTGAAGGGAAGGGGAGGGGAGGGGTGGGCAACCTGAGACTTCCCGGTCAAAGTGCTGGCGCCTCCAAAGTGATAAAACCCCGGGCTGTGGTGAATTTTACCCCTTTCACTGCCGGCGTCGCCTCCCGGTGTCCCTTCCCTCCCGGCGAGGACCACAAAGGCGGCACGGGAAGCACAGGCTGCGGCCCCACGGGGACAGGGGGGCTGCTGCCGTGGCGGATGTGGGTATCCCCCCCCTCCCCGGGGCTGGGAGACGGGAAGGAGCCGCTGTCGAAAGCTGGGCAAAGGGGCTGGGAAGCGCCGCAGCCGACCGCCGCCGCCGGGAACCGGCTCACCCCGCTGCTTTCTCCGGTTTTGCTGCGGCCCCCTTGAGCTGGCATCCGGGGGGCTCGGAGAGCCATTCTCCGGGGCGGGAGAGCCGTGGGGTTCTTAGGTGTCATGGTGGGGGTCGGNCCCCCCCCCCCCCCCCCAGCCGGGTGTCATTACCTGCGGTCGGCCTTTCCACGCCGATTCACTAATACAGATGTCAGAGCCTGCAAAGTTCTTTCCCCGCTGCCACCGAATTTGGACGTCCTGACAGCCGAATATTCCTTTCCCTTAGCCCAACGAGCGAGCACTCGTACGCAAATAGCCATACGCATGTATAAAAAGGAGACCAATTTTAGTGCGTACCTGTAGATTCAAAGAAGACACCAACCGGGAAATACGCGCACAAAAATTTGACCTGATTTTTCATAAAAACGTTTCTGAAAGTCAAGCTAAAGCTTATCTTTATTGTCTAAACCCTCACCACTCTCCCAGTGTAAACCTTGCCTTGTTTCTTGGAACAGTATGCTCAGATTTGTTTGTAAATGAGAAACTGTATTTTATCTACATCAGCACTGAAATACCGAAGGTAATAGGTTCAGGAGTTTTAAAGCTTTTTTATTGCTGAAGAAACCACGCGCATTTTTTAAGAAAGTCGTATGCATATTAATATAGGAAGCTGTTTTTGATAGTGTTCTATCATTTGCTGCAACTGTCCGCATATAATATGGTTGCTAATTTACAATAGCAATACATTAATAATTCATCTATGATGCTTTGAATCTTCCAAATTAATTTCCCATTCAGGACCTTGCAATTATTTGGTCTTGCAGCTACATTTAACAGGAGTGGGATTTAAAATAGATAAATTCTTTTTCTTTTGATAGTCACAATTTACTAGTGGAGGATATAGATTAAAAACTACAAGGTAAAAGGGCACCTTTTTCAAATCCCATGGGAGCCCCCGCCTTCATCCTAAATTGTGTGCCTACAAAGAATAAACAAATCCTTCAAATGTGAAGGACAATGGGATGCTGTTTGCGCTTTTTTTTTTCCCTCCCCCCCACAAGTAACATTTCATCTATTACTCCTATTGTAAGTGGAGGGTATTTGTACATAAGTGAAGAGAGATATTATGTGGCTTATATCCTAATACCCAGAGACTAAGAGGCTGTTCACAGTACTCTGGATGATACAAGAGAGACATCAGACAAACACCTGCAGGTCTGGACAATGAGTGGGAGCACCTGGATTGAGTTTCCCAAATTGCTGGGCAGTTGCTGAGTTCGTAGATACGAGCACCAAGCTATGAGCTTGTGCCCAGGCCCCACCTCGGTCACTTCACCCTGCCTCTGCCCAGCCACCTGCAGCAGGTCTTTGCAGCTAAAGGGTCACTTGCCTGGATTAGGTCTCGATTCCAGGTCTGGATCCTGGAAGTTGCAGAGATACAATAAACTCACACTGGGTGGCAGGGAGCTTCTGACGCAGCCTCCTGCCGCTGTCACCCGTGTTTTCCCTGGTTTGGGATAAGCATCGACCTTTGGTGCAGGGGCTGCATTTCCATGCAGCATCTCCAGCAGGGCTGTGTGGACACCTTCACAGCAGCTATACTAGGAGGTGTTGCCAGCAAACTTTCTCTGAAGGCCTTTCTCTGAAAGGCATCACCTTTCTTCCTTCATGTAGGTCCTAGACTCCTCCAAGCAGCAGGAAAGCCCACACCTCCTATGGCCCTTCTGTTCCCTGCCCCATCGCTGAGCACCTTCTGCCTATCAGGCGGTCTGAGATGACCTAAAAGGCTCCGACGAAGAATGTCCCAAACGGGGTATCTCAGAGCTCGTCCTTGGGGAGCAGGAAAACTGTCAAGGGAAACATTGGTAAGGCTGGGTGGATGCCGCCGTCCCAGGGCAGTGGCGTGGGCAGGCGGTGAGCAGCAGCCTGCTGTGACACGGGGTCCTGCTGCCGGGGCCAAGCCGGTGGCATTGGCATGTCCCGAGGGAGTCTGAGCCAGGGCCAGGCAGCGAGCAGCCCCCGCTGCCTGTCGGTGTGGAGCTACCCACAGCCGCTGAGACGATGCCTCAGTGCCCAGCGAAATTCCTTCACCTTCCTCCCTCCAGCTCCGCCGCTGGAGTTAATCCCAGGGCAGTGCACCGACTGCAAAGGCCGGATCCGGCTCTCCAGCCTGGGATCTGCCCCCGTCGGGGAAGCTCCGGGGCTCCCTTTTGAGGAGTGGGGCGCTTCTGCAGCAAAGCGCTGGTCCTGTTGAACCCCCTCCCTAGGGGGTGACCCGGGAAATGGGACTGGAGGTTGGCAGCTGCTGGAGGGGGCAAGGGGTCGCCCCGACGTGCCGGGCTGCAGGGTCTCCCTCATCCCCCGGGCTGCACCCCTCCCTCGGGGCTGGAAGGGATTCCCGGCAGGAGTGGGTGTCCCTTTGGTGGACGGCTGCAGGTTCTGGGGCTCGGACAACAGCGCTCGCAGCCCCTGGAAAAAGGGGGGTGCGACGACAGCACGACGGGGGAAGCCAAAAATGCCCCTCAGCGCCGCAACTGGCCCCGCATCGTCCCTGCGTTACTCATTATTGCTACGTTTGGCAGAAAACCCACGGAGATGTTGCTCTTAAATGTCGCTTTCTGACACCGCCAGAAGCACAAGAGAAAAAAAACCCCTCCGCCCCGAGCGGCATCTGCTTCTCCCCGGGAGCAGAGTCACAGCGGATGGACAGCGGTCTTCTTCCCTCGAAACAGCTGTTCTTCTCCAAAAGGGGGAGAAAAAAAATAAATATTTACATCACTATTCGGCGTTAAACGTTGCGGCGTCTCAACGTTGTAAACGCTCTAGGTGGGTTTTATCCTCTCAGTCGTTACACCGCAGTTGCAGGAGAGAAATATTTTGCAAACGAAATCAAGACGGGACGGTGCGAAACCCGGTCCCTGAGCTCTGCACTCCCGGGGCCAGCAGGTCCTCGGCGGGAGCGGGCTGCCCTGCCCCGGTACCGCCGGGCTGCAGCCCCCGCCGGCCGCCGGAGCCTTCCCGCCCCCCGGGCCGGCGCTTTCTCCGGAGGAGCGGCAGCGCAGGCTGGGTGAAATGACACTTTAATTTCCACGCGTGGAAATTATTTGTAAGCGGGCAGGGCTCGACCCCGCAGTCACCGTGCAACGCACACAGCTTCACCGCAGAAACTTCAAGCCGGGGAGGCAGAAGTTTTGGGTTACTTTACAAGAAAACCGCAACCGGTGGTGAACTCCACGCTGGATCACGCCTTTGCTCTTTCACGCCGCAAATAATTTATTTTCACGTGCATCACTAATGTCGCCGGCCCTTTGGGGAGTGGGGGGAGAAGCGCGACGCTGGGATCCCCGCGGGGACCGAGCGCAGCTGCGGGCCCGCGCAAGGCAGGAGGGGATGGGGAAAGGCTCCCCCCCCCTCCCCGTTTTATTCTCAGAACGAAAGGAAACTCCCAGAGCGGGAAAGAGCGAGTTTTCTTTAGGCTGTGAAACATTAAAATGGCTACATTTTTTTTCAGCCTAGGCCAAAAAGCTTTCTTTCTTTCATAGACCTGACCGCATTTCCTCCCCTATCAGGTAAAAAGAACTCCGCATTTTGCGACTATGTAATGCAAGGGGAGACGAGGCTTCGGAGGAAAGCGCTAACAGCCCCTTTCCCTTTGGAAAAGCCTCCAGCCCAGACTCAGTCCGGGCCCTGCGCCCGGGCCCTGCGCGTCCCACCTTCCCCCGTGTTTCCACCTGGGCTGACTGCCGCGGTCCTTCCCCCGCCGCTGACACCCGTGTCCCCACCTGCAGACAAACCTCGGGTCGTCTCGGAGGTGTCTCCTTCCCAGAGCAACAGGGCATCAACGGGTACAATGCGTAGTATGAAAGTATCCGTAGGCACTTTTTTTTTTAAATAAGGGCCTTATGCACACGTAGGATATGAAAGCCCTCAAGAAGGATCGAGAGAAAAAAGGGCGCACTTTCAAACCTGACCGAGGAGGGATCGCCGCCGCCGTTCAGTCCCGAAGACAAACATTTAGGGGGTCGTTTTAACCGTGGGAAAAGATTGGCGGACCCAAAGTCAAGTGAGGAAACGAGCCACCTGCGGGGGCGCAGCCCGGGCCGCCGACTCCGGCCACCCCCTCCCCAGCCCCGCAACCCCCTTCGGGCTCACCCCGCGGGACCGCGCGGCCGCTGCCGAGGAGGAACCCCGCTGGCAGCCAAGAGGCGAGGGAGGGGATGATTATTTTTCCCCTGGAATTCGCAGACATTTGTTATAAAGCCTCCGACGAAGGTAAAGCTCCGAGGTGTGCGGGAGAGCGAGGCAGAGCCGCCCTTGGCTTGTAGCTGCCTNGGGGGGGGGAGGGGGGCGGAAATTGTGCAGGCCAGCTCCTAAATTCCCCGGGCTCTCAGGTGTGCTGGGCTCCGCCGGGGCAAGCGGGAGCGGACGGCTACCCCCCCTCTGCTCGACCCCCTCGCCAGCGACCCTCCGAAGCACTGCTTGGTGTAAGCAAACAGCGCTGCCCTCCCCCCCGGGGGGCTTGCAGCGACCCCCCCTTCCCCGCGGGCTCGGGTCCTCCCAGCCGCCGTGGCACAGAGGAGCCTGCGAGCGTTTGCACACATGTGCACACCGGGGTGTGTGTGTAGGGGGAGTGAGTGATCCCGAACGAAAGCCGCCAAAAAAAATCAACGACTTTCGGAACAGCATGTTCTGCTGTGCCTCCGGGAAGACGACAGCGCTACCAGGGACTCTCTCAAACGCTTCTGGCTACTTGAAAGTAGCTCGAAAATGCAATTATTCCTGTAGGTGGCACTGGTACTAGGTGTTGCAGAAGCGAAGGCAGAAATGGAGAAAATTCCCTAGGAATTCCCAATTGGTTCCTATAATTTAATGCAGAACAATAGAGGTATTTTTTTCATTTACCCTAAATGCATGTAACATGTGACAAATGAAAACCCGATTGCTTTATTAGAACAAAATATGCTTTTAAAATCTGGCCCTCTGTAGCTTTATGGCCTGGTCCATGGGTATTGTCTATTTCCCTATATGTCATTAAACAAATCCTAGCGTAGAGAGAAATTAACTCAGTCCCGCTCCTTCAAGTCAAACGTTTGCACCAGGAAAGCCCTAATGAGACACTGTCTGGTTTCCAGAGGGGTTGCTAAGAACAAGTGGCGGCAAAGTTATTAAATCTGTCCAAGCAACTAACACATCATTAAGACACCCCCACCCCTCCCCAACCCTCCCAGCCTCGATGGGAATATTCAAGCGAGGTGGAAGGACGGTGGGCCGGGTGGGATGCCCCCCGCCCCGGGGGAGCTGGGCTGGGGCAGCCCTGGGAATCAGCAGCCGGGAGAAGCGCGGTGGGGTTTGAACGGGAAACTGTCCGCTCTTGCCACGTTTCCGCGCTACTGTACATTTATTTCACCTGTTCGTCTGTCTGCAGTGTGTCTCAGTGAAGTGCAGACCCCTGCTCTTGCCTTCACTGGAGAGGATCTGCTACGGACCTGAGACCGGGGGGGTCAACCCGGACAAGGCAACCCAGTCTGTCTGTCCCCTCCTCTCTCCTGGGAAGGAGCCAAATGCCCGGAGGCACTCGCCACGGGTCACCTGAGCTTTGACAGACCTTGCCAGCTCCTTCTCCCAGCGGGCCGGGGGGCGGCTCCCCGCGGCATCTCCGGGGGCTGGGAATCCCGGCCGGAGCGGGCGCTGGGAATCATCCGGCGCCGAGCCACGGGAAGCCGCTGCCGGAGCTCAGGGGAGATGTTTGCGTTCCGGTCAAGCCGCCGAGACAACCCGACACTGCACGGACATTTTCTCACCGGTGAAACAGAGCTTCCCTGCTCCCGCACGCCAGGAAGGAGACTTGCAGGAGGTTGCGTCCTTACCCCAAAAGCATGACATTCAAAAGCCTTACGCCTTGCTATATTCTGTTTCCCTTTAGATTTTGGGGTCTGTCAGCGCTAAGGTGACTCCAACATCTGACTTTATTTTGCCAGCCGTTGCTTCTTAAGGGTGCAGGAAATGTTTAGACATGGGTTGTTTGTATCCGATGAAACTTTGTTACACAAAACTTCATCCTATTACATTTCCATTCTCCGTCTTGTCCCTGACGTCAAATCAATTTCATAAAATTGAAATCACACACTCACACATGGCATTGCCTCCCCTCCACTCCCCAGCTAGTAAAAGGACGGAACGAAATGAAAAAAATCTTTTGTGGGAGTTTCGCTGTTGTCGCGAGTATTTTCGTGCACGTTTGAATATTATATTAATTCAATTAGCGTAAAAATACCGCCTCCTGGATTCACGTGTACCTTTGTACTTGAATGCGGGCAGTTTATGTGAACACAAACGTAGAAGCCCATGTTTTTTAGCGAGGTAAAATACGGCAGCTGGCAGTAATAAGCGACGAGACGCGACATCTACCAACGAAGGCTCGGCAACGTGTCCCAGGATCGTGCTCACAAAGCCTTTTTTCCCCCGAAAAGAGGAGAACAAGTGGAAAACCGGGCCTGCCCCCGCAGAACAGCGGAGGGCCGGGGGTCGCCAAGGGGCTGGGGGGCTGGGAGCGGGCGGCGGTCCCTGCCTGCAGCCTCATTCTGTCCGAAAGGGGCATCGCCCCGTGAACCCCCCCCGCCTCCTTCGCAGCCGCTTCCAAGCGGGCGTCTGCCGGGGGCTCGTTTGCAGTGCGCTTGTCCCAGGCTACGCGGGAGGGTCAGCACACCTGAGACCTGGGGGACAGGCCGGGCATTTTCGAGACCGCAGGCTCGAAGGGGGAGCGAGGGGAGAGGCGGACCGACCTCCCTCCCCTCCCCTTCCCGGGGGAGCGCGGGGTGAGCCGGGCCCGGCCCCGCGCCCCGCTCAGGCAGGGTGCCCTCGCTAAACCTGCTGGGCTCAGCTATGTTGTCGCGTAGGGAAATGCACATGGCAGCCAGCAGTACGCGAAGGCCCCTTCATCCTGCATTTGGCTCCTTAACAAGCCTCGCGGAAAATGGGAGCGATCCCGGCAGATCCCGTGGGGTTTTATACGCCCGCGTGTAGGAATAGCTCTGCGCAAAACGAAAGCCCCGCTTCAAACCTCCGTGGGTCTCACCTGTCTGCATCACACAGCACCTTCCCTCCGGGGTGGGTCACCTCCAGCCATAGCCCAAGGTTGTCGCTAAATTGTCGCTGCCCTTCCACCTGCCTCTGCCCGCTTTTCCCTGCCTTTCTTTCAGAAGGGTCCAAAGGCTTCTCCGACACCCCCACCGCGTTGCCCACCCCTGCTGCGGTTCCAAGGTGCTCTTTGCCCTCCAAACTGTCCACATCGCTTCCCGGGGCGGGATGGTGGTATATTTCGCGACTCTGCGCCGCGTAGCAGGAGCTGAGGGGAAGACAGGGCAGCTGCGACAGTCCCTACGACAGCCGGACCACGTCTGTGTGGTTCTAACCTCCATCACCCCAGACCCACGCCCTCCCCACACCACCTGGAGAAACCCGGCCGCCCGACTACACGCACCGGGGGCTTTGTCCTTTTGGAAGGGTCGGCGAGGGCTTCTACTTACAAAATATGTTTCCATATGAGCATCCTTCTGCCTTAGCAGCTCCTCAGTAGCCTCCTCCCCTCGGGGAAGGAGAGCGGCTTAACTTCCTTCCTTCCTTCCTTCCAAAAAAAAAAAAAAAAATTCATTAAAATTCTGCAGCTTGAAAGTGGGGCTGGGGGTGTGCGCCGCCAACGTTGCGTTTGACTCATTTCTTCCTACAGCGGGAGAGGGGAGGAAGCCGGGATCAGCGCGGCACTGCTTCCCGCGGAGCCCCCACAGACAGGCCCTCACGGAGGACGGGCTGTGCCTGGGGCGGCTCGGGGAGGCAGGAGCCGGGCACGCCGAGGCGAGCGCGGCGGCGACGGGGGACCGGAGCCCGGCCGGAGGGGCGGGACGCTGCCGCGCCGGGACCCCGCTCCCAGCCACGGGAGGGGCTCAAGGGAGCCGGGGTACTGGGCACTCCCCGGAGGCGCTCCGGCCCCGGAGAAGGCCCTCAGGCCCGGAGGGAGCCAGGGGCTGCCAGCCGCCGCCTCGCCGGTACCGCCCGCGGATACAACCCGCGGGGCTGCTGCCGTACAGGGGGTTTGCCGCAGGCAGCTCACGGCAAGTCCCTTTCGGGAAGGGGAGAGGGCGAGAGCGCGGGGTTGGAGGGAAGGGAGAGGCGGGGGAGCAGCCTCTAGCCCCCCTCTGCCGTGCCCCGGTGGCGGGGGGCGGCCGGCAGAGGCGGTGACCCCGGAGGGACACCGGCCGCCGGCAGCACGGTGGGGGTCGGCGCAGCTGAGCCCCTCTCTTCGGCACGGAGGGGAAGGAGGGGAGACCCGGCTCCTGGCTGGCCCTTGCCCGAGTCTCTTTCACCACCCCGCTACCCCGCTTTGCTTTCCCCAGCCGGGGGGACCCCGCGGTGGGGGCGCGGGTGCGTGCCGGGGGTGGGGGGGCGCCGGCGGAGCGCTCCGCACCTCGGGGCGAGTTCCCTGCCCGGCCACCCGTGCCCTTCCCCGCGTGGAGGCACGCCGAGCCCGCGCCCCCCACCCTCCTCTCCCTGCCGCCTTTCCCCTCCCATCCTTCGATGGTTTCCTACCTGGAAAAAAATAAATCTTTTTGCCAGGCGGGTCACCAGCGATCAACAGGCTGTTCTATATTATAATGTTTTCATATTCCTCTCGGCTCCCCCTGCCCTCTACCGACTCACTGTAGATGTGACCTTTGGTATTTCAGCCCACACTCAGCAGTTGAATGGAAACAAGTTGAGCACGTTCACTTCTGATAAACATTATCCTTAAACCGCTGGAGACCCGAGCAGAGTAAACGAGCTTTTCCGACAGGACCCCGTCAGAAACACACATCGAGAAAGGGAAAGAAACCAAATATCCAGGAGATCAGAGGCGGGCTCGGGGGTGGAGGGGTGGGAGAGGGAAGGAGGGGGAACAGACAGGTTAGAGGACACGGCAGGGAGGTGGGGGCAGAAAAGGACACAATTGTGAGCACAATAGGCACAGATGGGGAGAGAAACTCCCCGGGCAGCGTGGGAGAGCAGAGCAGGGTCACGTCCGAGCATCCCGGCAACCCTGGGGGAGTTTCCCGGCAGGCAGAGCCCGGCAGAAGCACGCCCGCCGTGTGGGCAGCCTCGCCGGGGATCCCTCTAGCGACTCCGCTTCGGGAAGAAGGACGCGGTTAATGCGGATCGGAAGTTTTACGGAACGCACCCCCTTCCATTGTTTAATTACATAATTAACTTAATTAAAGGCTGGATCCGGGCCCCACTAGTTCAATGCCTCCTGCCTTAAAAATATCCCGAGCAGGTCAGCTCTGCCTTAAAAATATCCCGAGCAGGTCAGCTCGCACAACCGAAAAGGACTCTGGCTTCGGCAAACGCCTGCGAACGGTGCCCGCGCGTTCGGACCGCGGCATTTGTGCGGGGCGGGGAGAGGGGGGTCGGTCCCCTTTACCAGAGGTAATTTAATCTAGGTTGAGGAAGCACTTCAATTTACAAGTGCGAAATTCTGAATGGGCAACAGACGTTTCTGACAAAAAAAACCCAACCCAACAACCCCCCAAAAAACCCAAACCAAAACTGCCATGGAAAATCTTACAGAGTCGTTATAGTCGTTATAGTTACAGAGTCTATAGTTATAGAGTCGTTTTGTTGGTTGTGTTTGTTGGTTTGGTGTGGTGGGTTTTTTTCGTGTGGTGTTTTTTTTTTTTTTTTAAATCCCTGTCCAGGAAAGAGAAGTATCCCTCGATATTCCGATCAAATAAACAGATACCTGCGGAAGAACCACGATCGCCTTCTTTCCCCCACAAAACGTCTGCAACACGCCATTAATTTCTGGGCGATTTCCTGCAACATCCTACGTATTCCTAACTATACACGTTCATTGCGCTATGTGCTGGCTCTGAAATCTAGCCAAATGAATTTGATTATTTTTTTTTCTAAACACGTCTGACAAACATTCCAATTAAAATAATATTTATGCAGTGTTCACAGACATCACCGACACCAATTTCACCAATTTTCCAGCGAAATTTTACACGTTGATATTTCGTGCACTCCGGCCACCACCACATTATCTCTTTTCACGTTTTATTTAATTTATAGAGCCTGTACCTTCGAGAATCCATTAAAAATAAAACAAACAAACAAACAAACCCCCAGCAAACAAAAACCCAGAATAAACAAACAAACCAAAACAAGCAAAAAAAGGTCAGAAGAAAAAAAAAAAAGAAAGAAAAACACGATAAATTCTTGGTGGGAGCTGGGAAGCCCATGATGTTGCGTGCAACATGAAGTACGTAGGATGTATGTGAGAGGCAGACACACAAGCTCGCAGATCAGGATCCGTACACCTAATGCCAAACCAAACACTTCTGCCACATACACAAACACGCCGTGACCCACACATACTTTAATTCCTACCAGCTTTGTCTGTTTTCCTTTTAACTGTTAATATGCAAGCCGTGCCTTTGATGAAGTTGAAATCAGCTGCGAGGCGCTGACATTTTACCGTTCGGCGCGGTGGGATGTTTCGGGGGCGGGGGGG
>VZSF01009816.1:1775200-1801893 GCA_013398295.1 Chionis minor | reverse complement strand
TTGCCGTGGCGGCGGGGCCCCAGGTGCCGGGCCCGCCCGGCGGGCAGAGCGGAAGGGCCGCCGGCGCCGCCGCTGTCCGTCATCTCCCCCGGCCACTGGGAGGGCCGGCTGGGCGGCGGGGCCGCCCCCGGGGGCGGGCTCGGGGGAGCGGTGGGCCGCGGCGCCCTGCCCAGCCCGGCCCTGCCCACGTTGCCCCGAGGTTGAAATGCAGAAGTCAAGGCTCTCTCCTCGGGAAGCAGATTTCCTTGTAGCCCTTTTCCCCTCGCGCCCCTGCCGCCTCCTCGGTGGCGAGCAGAGAGCCCCGGGGGCTAGCGGCGGCCGGGAGCGCAGGAGGCTGGCAGCCCGGCTGCGGGCGTAGGTCTCCGTTCGGGATTTAGGGCAGCCCCAGAGGTGTCCCGCTCGGAGGAATGGGTAAGTGGCCGGGAGCCGCAGGAGGGTTCAAGTGCTGTCAAGAGAGGGGGAGCACCCGTGCGCCGTCCCCCGCCGCCGCCGCAGCGCCTGTATTGACTTTGCTCGTGTTCCTACAAGTTGTAAGAACGCGTTAAGGGTCAGGAGCGGGGAAGAGAGAAAAGCTAATGACCGCTCCGTTTATTATTAATGCTATTAGGCGAGTGCGAGGCAGGATCGCAGCCGAGTGGATGGCTGGAGCCCGCGGCACGTTGTATATTATTCCTGACACCGATCTTAGCAGTTAACATTTTAGCACGTTTGTTTTACAGCCTGGTGTAATTGTGCTGTTAAGCGAGAGGCGCTAACAGCACCAGAAACGGTCTTTAAAAAGTTAGTCGCGACTCAGAAGCACCGCGTTGCCCTTGCCTCTCCCAAGATGTAAAAGAATTTCCTCAACTACTTTTCCTTCCTCCCCCTCCCCCACGTCTCCGAAAATGTTTTTCTTTTCTTTTTCTTTTCTTCGCGTTCCTTTTTTCCTGTGTCAATAAAGCTGACTTGTCTGTTGGGGCGATCTCGTTTTTCATCTCTGGAATGTGCTTTTTTGGAATATGCTTGACGCACGGTCGGGAGAGCACCGACAGTTGTTGCTACGGGTTTTCTTTCTTTCCCTCTCTTTTTTATTTTTTTTTTAATTATTTGTTAACTTTTTCCCCCACCTTGCCCTTTTTTTCTTTCTTTCTTTCTTTCACGTTATTTTTCTCCTTCCTCTTCTGTCCAATTTTGGGGACATCCCGCTATTCTAAAGAAGCGTGCGTGGAGTGGCCGGGGGGTCCCCGAGCTGTGACATCTGCCTTGTGAGGAGGAGCAGTTCAGACGCCCCCTTCTGAGCCATTCGCCGTGTCCGACGGGTGTGTTTGTGTGTTTGCTTGCAGAACCTGCCTTCGGGGAAGTGAACCAGCTCGGGGGGGTGTTTGTCAACGGGAGACCCCTGCCCAATGCCATCAGGCTGCGGATTGTGGAACTGGCGCAACTGGGTATCAGGCCGTGCGACATCAGCCGGCAGCTCCGCGTTTCCCACGGCTGTGTCAGCAAAATCCTGGCTCGCTACAACGAGACCGGCTCCATCCTACCGGGGGCTATCGGAGGCAGCAAGCCTCGGGTCACCACCCCCACGGTGGTAAAACATATCCGGACCTACAAACAAAGGGATCCGGGCATCTTCGCCTGGGAGATCCGGGATCGCCTGCTGGCCGATGGCGTGTGCGACAAGTACAACGTGCCGTCGGTCAGCTCCATCAGCCGCATCCTCCGGAACAAAATCGGGAACCTGGCTCAGCAGGGTCACTACGAGTCCTACAAGCAGCACCAGCCGCCCCCGCAGCCTGCTCTGCCCTACAACCACATCTACTCCTACCCCAGCCCCATCGCTGCTGCAGGAGCCAAGGTGCCCACCCCTCCCGGGGTGCCCGCCATCCCCAGCACCATGGCCATGCCCAGGACGTGGCCGTCCTCCCACTCGGTGACGGACATCCTGGGGATCCGCTCCATCACAGACCAAGGTGAGGAGGGGGGACGCGGGGCCGCAGCGGCAGCCAGGCAGGGCCGGAGCGCTTCGTTCCCCTTCTTCTCTTGGGCTCCTTCCTCTCGCAGGCTCGGAAGGAAGTTTCGCGGTTTCCTTCGGGAAACCTGTGGCGTTTTCCCCAGCCCGAGCCGGGCACCGAGCTTACCGGAGGATGCGCCTCGGGAGGCGGGCAGGTCGGAGGTCCCGGGGTGGGCTACAGGCGGGACACCCAACCGCACCATCTCGGCCGTCACCGCTGCCGTTGTGACCCGGGAAGGGGCGACCGCGGCCGGAGGGAACGGCCTGGGCTGCAGCGGTATCAGGGCCCGGTCCCGATCCCGGTACCGGCCGGGGCTCACTGCCGCCCTCCAGTCGCAGGCGCCTCCTTGGCGTTACCGAGAAGTCCATTTTCTCTGGTTTTCGCAATCAGGCCAAATTTGCTCCGGCAGGAAGTTCAAATGTCACCTAATTGCTTTCATTCTGGTGCTGTATTTTCCTCCGAAGCGGTGGTCCAGGAAAACGAACCCCCCCCCTTCCTGATTTGCTTCTTTTATCCCTTCCACCTTCTTTCTGTTTCTCCGCCTGGAAACTGCGTCGCGTCTCCCAGCCTCTCGCTATGCTTTGCCGCAAAGAAGGGGACATTTTTTCCACTTCGGTCTCTGCCAGTGAACTAACAGCGAATGTGGTTAAAACAACAGTCTAAAATAACCTTCGCCTACAGCGATCTCTGTCCCACTCTTCCCTCCCAATTAGCGGAGCGGGGGAGCTGTGATTTCTGTTTTCATTGCGTTTTTAACGGCAACAATCCGGTTCCAGCAGCACTTCAAATGCAAATTGATCCTTTAGGCATTGCAGAAAACTTTCTTTTTCTTTTCTCAAAAAGGTGTTGTTTTGTTTTTTGTTTTTGTTTTTTTTTTCCCCCAAGCAATACACACAGGCACACACAAGTATGTTTTATTTATATTCATACGTACAAAAATACATATATTTTTGTCCTCCTTCGCCCTCTACCTCACGATATAAACTGTATCCTCAGACCGCACTGGCACAAACAAACGTGTTTCTGAGTCCCCTTTAACAAATACATGCCTGGCAATCTCTGCTGTCTGCTGGGGAGAGGTACTGTTGGCAATGAACATTAAAAAGGATGAGAACATTGCAATCACATGAGAAATTGAGTTTTTTGGTGTGGGTTTTTTTTTCTCTTTTTTTTTTTTTGTCTTTTTTTTTTTTTCTTTTTTCTTTCCCTGTGAGTTCCTCTTTTATTAACACCACATTGGCAGCCAGGCAGGCCTCTGACGGTACTGCCGGGTGCCTCGGTATCTGCCCCGTCTCCCTCAGACCTCGGAGCTAACACACATCTTTCTGCGGTGTAAAATCTCCCCCCTCCCCTTCCCAGCAGAGAGCCGGGGCCGCTGAGCGGCCGATGCCACAGATGGGGGCTGCTCGCCCTTGATTTATAGGATAAACTGACCTTGCTGACACGGAAAGGAAGCCCCTATTCATGGGAAAGTGTGAGATCAGCAGAAAAGGGCGCTCACCGAGAGAGCTCAATTTCTTAAGACAGCTTCAGGTTCGTGCCTTTCCCCAGCCCGCTCCCACGGCGGCCCCGGCGGGCCCGCAGCCCCCCAGACTCCCATGCAGCCGGACGTGGGGCTCGGGGGAGCCGACCCCCCCCCCAATCCATCCCCATCCGCATCCCCTGGGCTCCCCGGCGAGGCCCAGGGAATTTGCCCGCCTGCGAAACAGCCCGGTATTCCTGTCCCGCGGCTGATGCGCCTGGAAATGACAGGACTTTTACTTTCCTCTTTCTTCCTTCCGTTTTTCTTTTCCTTTTCCTTTTATTTTCCTTTTCTTTAAAAAAAATTTTGGTGTGGTTTTTTTTTTGTTTGTTTTTGGTTTTTTTTGGTCCTAAACTTGTTTGGCGCCTGGCTCATCTGTAGCCGTGTCAGGATTATTTCTAACAGGGGGTATAGTTTGTCCTCGGACTCGCACACACAAGACACACACGAGGCGATTCCCGTAACCTTCCCCCCCGGCCTTAGGAGATCCTGGGGGACAAGCGCTGGGGACAGGGGGGTAGCTTCGTCCTGCCAGTGCAGGGACGCGGGGACGAGCGACTCAGCCAGCTCCGCGCTCGGCTGCCATCAGCTGCACAGAGGGAGCCGACTCCCTTCTCCCCCTGGATCACCCTCTCCAGGGGCCGCCGGGAGGCTCAGCGAGGTGTAGCGGGCGAGGGACAGGCTTCCCCATAGCTCTGCCCCACAGAATGCGTCTGATGGGGAGCCATCTCCAGCCCGGAGCGAAGTGCTCCGCATCCCGACCCCTGCCTCTAACCAACTCGCCCCCCGCCGTGTTTCCCAGCAGTGAGCGACACCTCGCCTTACCCCAGCCCCAAGGTGGAGGAATGGAGCAGCCTGGGCCGAAACAGCTTCCCCCCCCCGGCCCAGCACGCCGTGAACGGGCTGGAGAAGAGCTCCCTGGAGCAGGAGGCCAAGTACAGCCAGGTAAAGAGAGAGGTGGGGGGAGGGCGGTGATGCACAGGGCCCCTGAGCCCTTGCCCGGGGCTGCCGCTCTGGGCGCGGAGCCGGTGCCGGTTTTGGTTTGCAAACGAGTCCGCCGAGACGGGCGACGTCGGGAACGAGCCCGGCTCCCCCCTCCGCTCCCGTCTCCGCTCCCCGCCTCGGAACAGCCGCCGCAGTCCCCGGCAGCCCCCAACCCGCCCTTCTCCTGGCCGAGAGGCTCCCGGCGGGCGGGGGGCTGGCGGGTCGGGCAGCGCCCGCGTCCTTGTCGCCCCCCCCCGGCGCTGCCCCCCGCCGCCGGCGGCACAACCCGCCCAGCAGACACCCGAGAATCGCCGNCGAGCCCCCGCCGCCCACGGCAGGGCCGTGCCAGCGGGCACGTCCCGCCGCCGCCCCGAGCGCCGCGCTTCGCCCTGTCCGCAGCGTGATCTGTAGGCAGGGGAATAATTTGAAAATGAGCTGTAATTGCTTCCTACATTAAGCATTTTTAAACGCTTAAGTAGGCGGCGAATTCCCTACGTTTTAATTACAACACAATATAACTGTTACTTAATAAATCTCTGCCTAAATCTTTGTACTCGCTAATCAAATCCCATGCCAGGAGAGCAGCTATAAAAGGCTGGGCTGTTACTAGCTGGGAAAGCACGGGTTTCGAAAACTTCTTTTTCCGTGCGATGGAGACATTTCAAAACGCATGGCAGGTCTCGCAGCCTGTGCCTTCCCGGCCCCTCATTTGTTACTTCGCTTCTAACGAAGTGGAGGGAAGCCCGTGGTCGCCGTTTAGCGCGCTCCCGTGCAAAGGCGCAGGGTTTGGACGTATTTTTTTTGAGTTCTGTGTCTGGTTTTGGATCCCCTGGCGAGGAGGCGTTTGTAGCTCGGATTTGGTGCTGGGAGTAGCTGAATCAAACCCTTTCAAATTCAAGCTGTGGAGCACAAACTGCGGGAATGCTGGCAAAGAGGCGAATGAGGCAGAGTGGGAAATACCGTAGGCCCCAAAGGTGAACAACCACTTTATTCCATATATTACCTTACAAGCAATATACCGCCCTTAATGTTGTCATGTTTGTTCTGTATTACATTTTTCTATTATCCCGTTCTTACTCTGTTCATATCTCAAATAATGAGCAATGTAGTATAGCCATGATCTGTGTGGTTAAAGATAGAATTAGAGTTAATATTAATCCTTCCGCAATTTTCTTTAAAAACAAAACAAATAAAGTGTTAGCAGTCGTACTAAAAATGATGGAAATAGCTTGTCATTATTCTGTTCAGAACAGCTGCGCTGCGGCTGCGTTGTCTTAGGTTCCAGGCTGGGTTTCTGCACGATTCTGCTGAAATATTCACAGAATCCAGCTCATAGGCTCTGTTGGAATCTCATTTACCTTAATAGACGTGTTGAGGAACAATGTTGTGTACATCGGGTTATTTTCAATGCTGGTGTTGGAAACTATTTTTTATCTTTTTTTCGCTCTTTCAATATTTATGCTTTCATCTTCGTAATATATCGCTGTTTTGCTGTCAATACCAGTCTTAAAGTTTTGTTCAACCTCAAAGATCACCTGATAAATGTAATTTAAGCATATTCGCTATTTAAAAATGGAGCAAATTGCTATTAATAAAATGGAATTCCTTTCTCAAAATACGTTGTCCGGAGAGTTTAACAGGGCAGAAAGCTAAAAAGTATTTATCCGAAAGGTCATTTTCAGAACCCTGCTCACTAAAAGAAGACACAGAGGAGATTCCCCCCAGCTCCTTCCCTATAATAATATGGGTAAATAGAATTTGGCTTTTGAAAGTTCTAACGTACAGACCAGTTTATTCATGTGGTATTTGGACTTGCTTACCAGAGAGCTCAGTCACATGTACATGAATTGCTTTGTCTGTCACAAGTTTACTACCTTGTTAATTTAGAACGTATTCAGAGAAAATTCATGTCAAATGAGGATGTGAAAATGGGTGTGTGTGTGTGCAGTTTTGGCTACATTCTTTTTGCTGAAAGAGCCGTGCCAACCAGGGGCAAAGAGAAATTTATGAACTGAATTCTTGCTGCATGTAGCACTGACTTACTAGCTGTCCTTTGGCTAAAGCACAGTGAGCCTGGGGTGACAGTCTGTGACAGTAAAGTGTCACCAAAAGGCTCTGATGTTCCTGGATCTTTCCATAGTGTCTTGCAATGCGTACTGCTTTGGGTGTAATTAGATGAGCAAGGGACAGGAGAGAGCATCGGTTCATTAGTATGGATCTAGCAAATGGGTGTCTGGAATGGTGGAAAACAGGGAAGCCACAGTCATAATTTATGTGCCGGAAGGACTACGCTAAAACAGGCTCTGTCTTTGGACTTTGGGGTAAATGCTATTTTCCTCATCTCCTTTAGGCAAATCTCATTACAAAAGCTGGGTCTTAAGAAGGCAGACAGCAGATTTCACCCAGGGGAGAGAAGTGACTGTTCTGTAATATTCCAGTTTTATGTCTGTATGACCAAAGTCAGCGGCGCCTACAAGAGGAGTAGAGCAGCAGGGAATCAAGCGTGCCTGTTTTACTTAGGCTTCCCAATTACACAACAGGAGCAGAGGGAATGTGCTCTGAAGAGCAGTAACAAAGGGTTTTGTGTGAGTGATAGGGAATTCTGCTGTATCCAACATTATCAGCTATACATTTTAATCATCAGCAACATTCCAGGTTCACCTGTCCACAGCTTGCAAATAACTCCGTAGCTACTGAGTGGAGGACTTATTCCTCAGCTTTAGTCATGGAAGATAATATTTTACTTCTCAAGAAATCCTCTGGAAACTCCCTCTGCAGGAGAAAGACTAGAAAAATTGAGCCCAAAGAACAAGGTCTTCCGTATTTTTAAAGTCTATTTACTTGATCCCTCCTTTTAAATAATATACATTTATTTTAATGCACAAGATCCTGTAGGCTTTTTTCAGGCAAAACTCTTGTTGACGTCCCAGACTTGCCAGCCGGCAGCCAAGGCTGATCTCTTCGATGGGTTCGAACGGCTGCATTTCACCCCTTGTCCCACACATCAGTGGGAATTCACCCTGGGAAAAGAATCCGCAAAAGAGGCGGGAGGACTTCACATTTTTGCCTCGGCAGTACGCAGTCACGCTTGTTTACCGCAAAACCGAACCTCTGGATGTAGAACATTTTTCACTTTAAGTATTATGGATTTCCTGGTGTCTCTAGGGCCTCGGTTTGTGATGTTGTTCAGTATTTGGGTTGGGGGAGTTGAAAGCTCTGCCTGGCAGACTGTGATTCTGTACCAAACATTCCTCAGGAAATCACAGAGATGCCTTGTCAAGTTTCTATTAATTTTTAATTACCTGGTGTCCCAAGCTGTCATTTATACACAAGCAATTGCATTATATTTTCCTGATGCATCATACTCACAAATTTGTCAAACTGCTTTGCAAACAGAGCAACTGTGAATTAGAGAAACTGAAAAGGAAACCAGATTTTTCCAAGAGCTTGACAGTTTTGGGTCATACACATTTCATACAGAGCTCAGTTATATTGCAGTATTTATCCGGAGACCACGTTCAAGGTGGTGTTGGGAGAATGGCTTCTACAGATAATTCTATTATTAATACAAAGGATGAATATTCTGAGTATTCTATGCATTACGCAGCTTATACTGACAGCTGCATTAAGAAGAAAAATAGCTGAAATCACTGAAATACAAACCCGTTTGTACCCTGCATTTGAAATGAAAACATTTAATAAATATTTATCATATTTAAAATGCAGTTTTCAGACATCTGATGCTTATGACTTTCTGGGCTAACGTCACGGATGTGCAAACTGAAAAAATGGTGGTCTTTACACACGTATGAAAATACAGATGTACGTTTGTATGATTTGTTGAGAGGCAAATAGCTTTGGAAGTATTTTTTTTTCAGAATTGTTTGCTGTGTGCATTGCGGGAAGCAGATGTGCATGTGGCCAAAAGGAGCTGATACTCATTAATGAGAAAAAACTTGTAAGTGGGGTCTAGGAGCAAGTGGTTATTGCAAACTGGTTTCTGGAAAGGGTGAGCTATTTGGAGGCCTGATCCCAAATCTAGCAGAGCTGCTGAAAACACTCTTCTGAATTCAGAGGGGCTTGTGAATGTGGTTTGGGTGAAGTCTTCCGCTGACATACTGGGCAAACCCCAAAGTAGCAAGTGCTTTACCTCTGTCTCAGCTGAACTTCATCAGCTTGAGTTAGTGGCTTGGGTTTTCGGCTTTGCCGGGATAGCACTCCCTGCCTGTTGGTTGCATCCTGATTAGGCGTCATGAGCTCCCTGTATTTACAGCACGTAAAGAGAAGGCTGCATTTTAGGGCACGTAATTGCAAATAATTGTGGGTGCATTTCTGGACAATTATTTGCACGGAAAATGTAGGCAATGTAAATATTTAGTTCCTGATCTTTGATTGTAGATGAACAATGAACTGTATATGTGGTGGCCAAAGCATCGGTACTTGCTTTTATCTGCAGTGAGTAGAACCCACACCATATGGTAACTTCTTTGCGAATAAGATGAAAATGTAACCTTAAATGTAATGGCCAATTACATGACCCTCCTACACAGATTATTTATTGAAAAAAAAAATAATTAGCAGGTGACTTATTTGGCATCTTATATTCTAACTCAGGATCCAGGCCGTTGGATTCCTGCTATGGGTCTGTGCAAAATCCATCACTGATAAATGTCCGGGCCTCCTGCTCCTCACTCATATTTTGGGGGAGGGAAGGTGTTGAGGAGAGGTGCTTATTTGCTTTCTTGCCGTAGTATCTAGCAGACCTGTTAGCAGAGTTCCTGTCTGGTGCAGGCAGGGGTTCAGACCTTTGCTCGGAGTCTGTCTGGTTCCCTGACACTCTCATTAGGATCTCCAGACCAGTGCCTGCTATTGAAGTACTGTCACTAGGACGGCTTGCTTGAGGTCTAGGCATCCATGTCATTGCATGTTGTGGGTGAGGGGCATGAGCTGATCCCACTACATGCACCCGATTCCTTCCCAGGTGATCTGGATGGCACCCCATTCGAACCCCATTTGTGAGACCTGCCTCTTACTGGCCACCTGCTTCCACGGCCAAAACACAGTGCCCTGCCCACCAACCCACATGGCTTCAGGGCACTCCACCGGGATGAAACTAATAAAGAAAGTCAGAGAGGTGAGTGAATGGTATAATGACACTCAAACTGCACTCTGAGCACCCTCTGCTCAAAGGGCCCCAAACCCACCAGGAGCTCCTCCATGACAAACAGGACCAGGGACCAAAAAGCCAGAGTGGTGGGAGAAACCTGTCGCAGCCAAGGAGCAGAGTGCCAGGGGCAGGGGGATTAGACAGGACTTGATCTGTTCAGTCTTCTGGTGCTTGCAGTGGAGTGGGAAGCAGATGAAGACTGTATGGTGTGTTTGGATTTGTCCGTTGTGGCAATTTATCAGCTGTTAGGAATCGCCTACATACCTGTCATAATGACGATGGGCATTCAATAATCAATGGGCTGTGATTTCACCCTCGTTAACTTACCGGCTTCCCAGTGATTGCCTCTGCAGCATCAGAGGTTTGTTGGACAAAGGAGACCGCTGTTTTGGCTCTCCCTGAAGAGGACAAAGGGGGGACTCTACTAGTTTGACCCCACATTTGTCCATCTTCTAGCCATCAAGAATCCCTTTGATGTTTCTGTGTCTGTAATGTCTCCTTCTTCCAACCTGACTTTAAGTAACACCCTATTGAAATTTCGATATATTGTTAAATATATTAAGAAGACATTTTTCATAGAACTTTTGTAAATATTTTGTAGTTTTAACCATCAGTGTAGAAAGTACAAATATGTATTCTTTTCAGTTTATTTCCTTGTTTAATGTCCATGGGTGCCCTGCCTGAGTCTGGATTTTGCCAAAATACCAAGGGGGAATTATTGTGCAAATCTGTTCTAAAACTATGGGAATCTGTTGTTTGTTCATACTCGAGGGAGTTTGCTTATATGGCATGATTTTCTTTCTGAACTTTCCTTTTCTTCTTGTAAGCACAGGATATCTGTCTAAGAGAGACTCAAGTTGTGTCTTTGTCATCAAAATTAAGCTTTGTGCTCAGAGCAAACAGAATTTATTTTCGCTCCACTTTGAGGTAGTACGGTTGTGAGGTTTGTTAAATAATAGAATATAACCCAAGACCCAGCACCCTCACTGGGAAGGCAGTGACTTCCATTTATATCATCCTTCGTAAACTGGAGTATGAATGGAAAGCAACCATTCAGTGAACATACAGACCTCACATAATAATCTACGTTTGGGAGACATTTTAGGTGGACATATTAGTGTGTGCCTTATGTGGTAGATATCACTTCACTGTGAAAACCATCTAAACCCATCCCTCTTCTGAAGAAGCAGCATCGGAAATGCTTGCTCCCTCCTTTTGCCTCAGACTGCGCTGAGGGTTTACAACAACCTCTGTCCCCCTTGTCTCCATCGTGCCTTTTTCTCCTACCTCTGTTGTTTTTGTAGTGGATTCCTTAGTCTCTGAGAAAGAGGGGTTTTTAAACTTTTGTTTCTGCTGTAGTTTGTTTTGGAAAAGACATAAAATGCCCCTGGCTCTTTTAGGAAAGGATTGGTGATGGTGTGCAAATTCAAGTTACTATTACTATTTCCAAAAGTGGGTTTTTATTTCCCTGAAGAGGCCAAGATTTAAAATTTGATAAGAAAATATAATTGAGTGATCTTGATGCATGTCGCAACTATAGTTAAAACACTCATTTGATATTATCTGATTTCTGTGTTATTCAGTGCAGCTGGAGATGCCTATAAGTAAAGGAAACAACTTTAAGTTAATAAAGCACATTAAACATGGGGAATGGGATCTGCTCATTATTAAGGAAATGAAAATTATTTTAGAAGGAAGTAGTGTGATTTTCTCATGCAGTACATTGTAATGCATTGAGTTTAGTAACAGGAAAAATAACTAAAGAAAATGACATCTTTGTAAGACATACCGTAAAGGACTGGGTAACTAATTATGTTTGGAATTTTAAAGCACTCGAGCATGCAAATAACCTTTTTTTTTTTTTTTTAATTGTGACTTCAACTAGAATATGAGCATTGCTTTGTACGACTTACAGTGAGAGAGAAATATTGTAATTTCCTATTCTTGAATGGTTTCTTCCCATTTTTTGAAGCTCAGTCTTCTGGGAATCAACTCAGTTCAGCTGAGCAACAGACTGACTGTAAACCCCTTAACCGTGTGTTATTTTAAAAGCTCCTCAATTCCAGTGTATTATTGCTGGACAGTATTCCTTGAAAATAAAGGCATATATTTCAAAGTAAAGTCCTACCTACAAAATGTTCCCCCTTCTGTTCAAGGTTTTTTGGACATCCAAATTATTTAATGATGATGTCCTCACTTTTCAGAGTCTGTTCTATTCTCCCCTGCTTGCAGTGAAATTAATAGAAAATTGAAGGGGGAATATGTTCATAAAAAGAAGTTGATTAATCTAAGAATATGGATATGATCTAATATGATCTATGAAAAGATTTTTGCAAGAAAATTTTCCAGCATTATAAAAAGACAGCAAAGACTGGTTTGTAGGGTCAGCTCTGACTAGGTTATTCACATACAGCTTAGCAATTTTATTACATTTTTCTCCAAAAGATTTTTAATGAAAAGTGTTACCATAAACTGGAGAAATTTACTCAGTGCTAACTTTTGTAATCCTTCTTCTTTAGGTAACCCTGACTTACCTGTGTAGGCACGTTAATTTTAGTGGGACACTAATTTAAATGAGTGCTTGTAGGATCGTGTAATTTTTCCCATTGATGTTGAAGTACTGAATTTAACCGCAGAATTTAGCTGTAATTTAGTTACCTACAAGTTCTACCAAAGTATTATTTCGAGTTATTAATTTAAAAACCTTAAAAGAAACATAGGTGTATTACTTACATCTTTAGGTAATGCCCTTTTCCTAAATGAGATTTCCATTACAGGCCTGCTGCTGATGTTTTACTTGGAAAATTTGTTTACTCTTCCCTTGGGATCTCATATGTTGGTTTGATTTATAAATCATATTTAACCTCCAATTAAAAAGGGAGATTTAGCATGTTTGCTTCCTTTACATTTGCAGTTCATGTTTGGTTGCTCCTAGTCTTGTTGCCATGACCTTTTTGACTGATTATGTGCACGTCACTAAGAACATGAGAGATCCTCTGGGTTTTTAAGGTAATTTGCTCTTCTGACTGAGGGACTAGATACTCATCTCTGCTCCCTGCTGTGCTTTTCCATTGCTGTGCAAAAAAATGACTTCTCCGGGAGCTACTTTGTGACTGTGTTTTCAGGAGGGTCAGAAAAGACTCAGCGTTTCCAGAAGTTGTTTATGTTTTTCCCCGTTGAAAGAGGAGCAGCGCGAGGGTGCCTGCCTGTGGAACCAGGGTAGCCTCCCTGCGGCTAAAGCTGCTGCCAGCCTCCACTTCGCTGGGAGCTGCTGCTCTCCCTCAGATGGTTGTGATGCCTCCGCAGATGGGTTTCGTTTCCTCTCGGGGAAAAGCTCCGTGCAGAAGGATCAAGGCAACGTGCTGAGCTTGCTGATCCAAGGACGGAAAGGATTCATTCCATTCAGCGTTAGAATTGAGAAATACAAATGAAACAGCAACCTTATTCATCAGAGGTGTGTTCCCCAAGTCTTGACACAGGCTGAACTGCTGATTCCAGCAGGGGAGTTTGGGCTGAGTCAGTGTCCCAAGCTCATTAGGGCTGGTGAATTAGGTAACTCCAGCTTGGAGCCTGCGTTGTTTCTCCAGAAGCGCTTTTTTGTCCTAGACATTTAGAATACTTCTACAAAACATACACTCTTAGTCTATGCAATAAATTATCTACTTAATAAAATATTGTAACAACTACCTTACCTACCTTGGGCAAGGGATTCAAATAATTGGACGTAGTAACTTTAAAATAAGAGAATCATTTACATTCTTTTGGACACTTACTTTGGAGTTAGACTGTAAAATTGAGGTGGCATCCACCTGTGGCATCAAATCTGCTTGTTTTTATTCATATAAACCTGAAATGGGATCATTTGCATTATTGCTATTAATAATAACTAACATAAAAGCAGATCTGTCATTTTGAATGCTATTTCTGAGAAAGTTTAGGTGACTCTGGGTCATTTTCTGAGACATTTAGAAGCCGCATAGGAATGGATCACAGCGAGAGGGTCTGATTTTGGTACGGAGAGAGAGAACAAATATCTAGCAAGCAAAAGACAGAGAAGGGGATGAAATAAAATAAAATAATAGCATTTAATTACAATATAGAATTTGGATTTATACCATGATGTCTGAAAGTGGAATCTAACCTGTGTGTTTCTCTGGTATTAACATGACCAAGGCAGAAAAAAAAAAAGTCCAGTAGTTTGTCTGACGTGGATTATGGGGAAGTTTGTCCCTAAAACTTGTGCCCTGTCTCTGCTTAACGTGCAGGAGAGAGGAGACTGAAGTTGTATGACACATTATACCAGCATAACCTTTATAACAGAAATCAAGGGGCGCGTGGGGGTTACCTCTGGTTTGGAGAGGAACTGTTCTGACTTTTAGGAATCCAAACAGCTAATGGAAATTACTTGTTCCAAAGACAATCCCACAGAGGCTTGGGTCTAGATTTGCTTTTCATCCACCCACCTCCTCTGTGTTCCAAATCCCAAACAGACTGAAAACAACAATGACAACAAAAGTTGTCCATAGTTAGTATTGTACCTAAAGTGTCTAAAAATTCCTGCCATTAAAACTACTGAACCAGCTCCTTCACTGGTGAAAATACATGTAGTCCATTTGTTTCATTAGCAGCATTTTATGTGACCCAAAGCAAGGCTTTACGTCCACCTTGGCTTTGAATTCTGGCCTGGATATTCCTTTCACTGTTACTGGCATGTATCAGCAGTAACTCAGCAGAAAGGCAGCAGACCAAACTTGCAATCCTGACCCAATCACTGTTCTTTTGCAGGTACCTTTGCGAGAACATGTTTAACTGAATGTGTGAACTGGTGGGAAGTTGTGTGTTCTAGGTTTTCAACACTGCTTTAAAATTTGGAATTTCTTATTCCATCAGTTGTCTCAAAACCTTGATAGAAGCAGCAATTCAGAGCAAATGTTTCTCTGTGGTCTTTGTAGAAGCCGGACAGTAAGTACTTTCAAACAGGAACCCTTATCATTTGCACAGCAGAGGTTCTAGTTCAGTTAGAACTACATGTTTGTTTGTTTGCTTAAAAAAATTAGATTTCCCTTGAAAAGCAATGGTTTAAATTAAGAAAAAAAATATTTATAAAACTTAAAAACTAGGTTCAAGAAGCCCTGCACTTAAAACAAGTTCTAAGGGTTTTAAAAATCCATAAACACCATGGGGTTCTTGCACTCCTAATTATGAATGTTTAGATTTTGGTGTTCATTTCCTCTGATTGAAATACTGCAGGATGAATTATTCATCCAGTATATACAGGGTCATGGAACTTAATCCCCTCCATTTATTTTAAGTGAATGTCATGTTTGTAAAAAGCGCCAGATTGACAGACAAGATTCAACCCTTGTGATAACCTACACATTGTATCTAAAGCTGTTTAGAAGTAAAAACTCTTGTGGTTAAAATTATTGGTTCAAGTCCTTCACTGATGAAAGTCAGAGATGAAAATCAGTTGGTTTTTTTTTTTTTTTCCAGAGCAGCATAATTTTAAATCACATAAGGTGAAGTTTTCTCTATCTGCTCACCTTTAAATTCGGATCAGAGGAGGCCTCTGGCTGCTCTGTGGGTATGGTCGAAACCTCTCCTGAAGCAGAACTGCGCTCTGTGCTGGGGCCAGTCCTTACCCATCCCAGTGCCCCCTGCTTGGCTGGCTGAAGGTACCTACTGCCGTTCACAGCATCATGGTTTTGGGTGGTAAAGCTGTGTTGCAGCAACAACAGCTTTCCAGCATTGGTGGCCTCTGACAGGTTGCAACTGGCGATCCCTACACAACCACCTCCACCTCCTGCCCTCAGTAGCTGGGGCAAGAGCTTTCTCACACATTCAAAGTAGTTAGACACAATAAAAAGATCAGTTATCTCGGTTGCAACTTACCTAAAGGGTGGTGGTGGTGGAGGTGGGATAGGGTAAAAGGGTTGTTCTGTCTGTTATAAATCAGGGTAGGTATTCTTTTAAATTAAGCTTTTACAAAAAATAGTGAATCTTCTGTTTCTGGCAGAAGAGAGGAGGGCTGTAGGGCTGGGTATTGCATGGCGTTGCTCACCCTCAGGGCCAACAAATTGGCCCTGGGCTGTTTCATTTACACGTACAGACGTAGTCATCAGCGCCAGGGACTTTTTTTGCTTGGACACGGTGTTCAGACATAGCAGGAAGTAATCTCGTGAGGACTAAAAGTTGCCTTTCTCACAGGCAGCACTACCCATGTGCTCTTGGCCTGGGATGGTGGGGTGGGGAGAGGTGCTTGGCAACGTGACTGCATCAAGCAGTATTTTGCCTTGGCATAATGCAGCACCATGCACAGCTTTGAAGGATGCGTGTACGGTCTTATTCTTCCTCAGATGAGATGTTGTTAGAGCATCTGCCTTTTCTAAATTGCTCCAAGAGGAAGTGCCAGCGGTCGGAGAGCATCAGGCAGCATGGCAGTCTGTACAGCATATGGGAAGCATTTTCTCTTCTCTGCGGCAAACAAGGACTCTGGCTTTTCCCAGAGCCACACATGGCAGAGGGGAGCAGTCACAACACAGGAGGCTGAAGGGACATGTTTCTCCTCTGTGGCCTAGGAGGAATCCTTTCAAAAGCACAGCCAAGGGTTCATGGGACATGACCATTCATAGTGAGAAATCCTACTTAAAATGGGGCTTCCAGGCCCACCCTTGAACCCACTGCACGGTACCAGCCTTCTTGGGAGTGTGCAAGCATGGGGAAGCAGGGTGGCCTCTCAGGGTTCAAAAAAACCCTCTTGTGAGCCTCGGGGGCTGGAGGTTTGTGCTGCCACAATGGCTATGAGACTCTTCATGGACTTGCCCCGGGTCTTTTCTCCTTCCAGCCACCCCGTCGGGGTTTCTGTAGTTTTTCTGTCTGCAGGATCCCTTTAGGTTGTGGCTCTTGATGTCCCAGTGTTACAAAATGTCTCTAATAGCTCTACTGCCTCTGTGAAAAGCTTTTTGTTGCTGTTTGTAAGAAAAAGCAAAGAGGTGCTCTTTCCTTGTTTCACATTCTTCCGAAAAGCACTTTACAGCGTGAAATAGGCAGGGAGCTTGGAGAACAGAAGCTTTTTAGGGCCTGTCACACTTTTTACTTTCCAGTAAATTCAGTGAAATAATTTTCCATGTGATTTAAAAAGTGCACTAATTTGCAGTGCAATTATTTGAAGGTTTGTATTAATTAGCATTGTTGCAAACTGATATTTAGAGCTGGGGCTAAAGTGTAATTCTGAGACACAGTAGGGGGCGTGTAATTGGAGTTGAAGGTCAGGTCACATATTTGGATTTTCAAAAGAATAAGGCAAGTTCAGCTTCACCAGAGTGTTTATGGATTTGGAATGACGATTACGTTGCTGCTGCAGCTGTATGTTTTCTACTAATTAATACACCTATCAGAGACTTGTGGCTGGGATCTCCTCACTGCCTCCTGCTGTTTTAGATTGCTGTACACGTTTATATGGACTCCAGCAGGAGTACTGCTTGGTTTCCCAAGTGGCCATGAGAGGATAGTCCAGCCAGTGGAACTGTGAGTTACACTGGTAGGAAGCTCATGAGCCTGAAACCAGGCCAGTGCCATTATGGAGATAAATACTGGCAATTTAGGCAGGTGCAATCCAGACAGGAATTGAACAAGTGAAATATTAACATCATGTGAAGTTTTAGCAGAAACAAAAGCCTGTTTCATTTCTTAACTCTGCACTATCCAGGTTAGGTCTGGTTCCACCAGGTGATTAAAATGGCAGATGGTACATGATTTGCTGAATCAATATCTGTTCTTTCATATTCAGATAGGAAACGTTTCTGGGAAAAAACACCACCCCAAAACCGAAAACATAAACACTACACAAATTGAAACTTAAGCAACATAAATGATCTCGGTTTGCACCCGTTCTGCTGAAGAAGCTTTTACAGGGTGTGAAATAAACCACTGAACACTTTTTATTTAAATAAGGAGTCATTCATTGTGAAATCCTCCCATGGCAGACTGAAGGACTCTCCCTTCCCTATTTAAATAGAAACCCTTCTCCCCAGCCTATGGAAGGACCTAGGAAAATAGCTTGCAGGAAAGGACCCAGCCCTGCAATTGTTTTATGCACAGAAGCCCTATTGAAACCAGGAGAAGCCGTGAGCAAAGAACATTTGCAAGGTTATATCCCAAGTACCTAGAAATCAGACTTTTTAAAAGACATCATCAATAATAATTACAATACTACAGTGCTGACTCATGCACTGAGCAAACAGTTACCAAAGAGTTTAAGATGTTCCCACCTCCCCCAGCTGCTTGTTACCTCTCTGCTCCGGGGAGCGCTGCGTCGGGATCCGTGCCCACTCCTGCCCGCGGTGGCTCAGGGCTCAGCCCACCCTCCTTCGGCGCTGGGGTAGGGGAGGCGCTGGGATGGGTCCCTCTCTCCTGCTGCTTGTATGGCCGTGGTCTCTGCACACCCAGCTCAAACTGCTGCAGCTCTACCTGCCGGGGCTCGGCCACAGTGGCCAACACCCCATGCAAAATTTGGGAAAGGTGGGTAAATGTTACAGCCCACCCGCTCCAACCCATGGGACTCATTGCCAAGAGGAGGAAGGTGCCCAGCAAGGGAGATGGGACAAACTCATCACAAATACCTCCGGCAGTAGCTCTCAAATGTAATGATTAGATGCAACCATGGGCTTAAGGAGACCCCGAACAGCAGCTTGTGGGAAGGTGGGTGTAGGTATGGAGGTGGTTCCGGCCCCGCTCTTGGGCTGTTTTTCCTGAACATCTGATGCTGGCCCCCACCTGGGCCAGGCTGCTGGGATAGGTGTGCAGGGCTGACGTGGGGCAGCTGGTCTTAAAAGCAAAGCACAAGGGGGCCACTGCCCCCCTGAAATCCTGGAGAGCGGTTATGGGTGGCTCTCTGGGTGTCCCCACTGTCCCTGGTTATTGTACAAAGCCCCAGCAGCGTCTGAGGGCAGCTTCTTTTACGGCAGATCCGCTGTGTCTTCCTCTCTTACAAACGTTTTTCCCTTTCCTTTCAGGCACCCAACGGCCTTCCGGCCGTCAGCAGCTTCGTGTCGGCGCCAGCCATGCCTCCCTACGCCACGCCAGCCCAAGTGTCACCTTACATGACGTACAGCGCCGCTCCGTCTGGCTACATGGCGAGCCACGGCTGGCAGCACGCTGGAGGCACCCCGCTGTCCCCTCACAGCTGCGACATCCCCGCCTCGCTGGCCTTCAAGGGCATGCAGACGGCCAGGGAGGGCAGCCACTCGGTCACGGCCTCCGCTCTCTGATGCAGGAGATGGTGCGGGGACCACCGCGAGCCCGCTGGCTGGTGGTCCCCTGAGCCTGGCTCATAGACTGCTCTCGTCACGCCGGCGGAACCTGGCATTTCTCCTCGTGACTTGTTTGCCGTAGGGCTTTTGGGATTGAAAGAGCTGAAGGCAGCATCAGAAACTAAGTGTGGTGTTGCGCTCTTTAAGTGAAGACCTTGCGTCCCTCAAAGGGCTCATGGAGCTTTGTCCCGCTCTCTCCTGGTCAAACCACACGTATTTATTCTTAATCATCACAGACTTTCTAAATGTGCAATTGTTATTAAGATCTGTGTGAAAATCAATAAAGAAAAATCACCACAGAAAATCCTGCTATGCCTCGAATCAGCAAAGGTGGCTAAATGGGAGGCGTTTGCCGATTGCCTAGAGAACAACCCTTTCCTCGGCGAGGTTTTATGATCCACCGCTATTGAGAGATCACTTTTCGGTTGTTTTGTTGGGTTTTGGTAATCAAATATAGAACCAAAGCAATAGGCGGCTCTCAGATTCTTCTGGCATGTCGTCATCGTCAAGCAGTAGTAATACCTTTGTGTTTTTATCCATTTGTAAATATAGGCTTTTGACAGCATTTGTTTTCACCTTCCAGTACATTTATTTCTACTTTTCTTTTTTTTTTTTTTTTTAAGTTAAAAAGGTGACTTTCTAGCTATTTTCTGTATCTTTGCGTGGTGGGGTGATAGCCTCAGGTGATGAGGTTTAGGTAAGTTTTTTTTCCTCATGTTTTTGTGTCTACAGTGGAGGATGCAGCATTTCATGAAATAAATACAATTATCTTCTTACCAGAAGATTCAAAGGCAGAAATCCAGTCAAGTAACTCTCCCCAGCTATACCCAGCCTCCCAGATCCATGAAACACTGCATTTGTGTGAAGTGTACAAACAGAAATGGGTGGAAAATATCTGAACAGAACTGAAAACTGTAGAGGAAAATGCCATTAGTGTGCAACCTGTGCAGAGATGCCTACAAAGCCATGTCAGGCGACAAACCCACTGAGAAACACAATTGTACCGTCATTGTCAGCTCACTTGTCTCCAGCATTTTTGGCCCCAAGATTATGTTGTAATTTTTTTAAGAGGTTGTCTTTAATTTCTGCTTTAATGAATGTAAAATATGGCTCTTGGTAAAGTTTACATTGTTGTTCTGAAACATTTTTTCCCCTTACTAGGTATACTGGTGGTGGTGCTACAAACACAGATATTATTTAATATTAACAAATTCCCTTTCTACATTTCTGTATCCAGTGGCAAGTACTCTGTGCCAGTTATTTTACTTTAAATTTTAATCCCAAGAGAGCTAACGTTCTGATCTTTGAAAATTTTCCTGTTTTCCTTGGGCAATAATAAAGTTCTGACTATTATTCCAGAATGCTTTCCACATGCTGTAGGTATGTTCAGAATATGAACGTGGAAAAAAAATTAAGCCTGGTGTGACATTTCATATCCTTCATAGAACATTAATATATTGTGTATTTTTATAAATGTTGTGCAATAACTTAAATTACACTACAGATAGTTAAAGCAGACGAGAAAACGTCATTCTTCAAATATTGCTCTATCAGCATATTAAACATTCATTCAGTGGGAAGGTAAAATACAGTCCCCTCTTAAAATACAGTCCCCTCTTTGTGGATTTCCAGCTTTCATCATTGAGACAGCTGTGGGTAAATTTTCATGATAATCTAAGTAACAAGTATGTACGTTATGTACAGTATATCCACTGAAATATAGACGGACTCAACTGGCTGCTGCCACCTTTGCTTTTTGCATTAAAAAATAGCTACTACAACTGTATTTCTATAAAGAACAGAGGTATTGTATTATGGCCCTAAGGAAAGAAAGATCTGATCTCGGATCTGATCCCGTATTCTTCAGCCTCAAAGGCATTCAACAGCTGTTTAGCTTTAACGAGATGCTGAAACCCTTGTTATTCAGTAGAACACTTTTTAAGGAATGTTTCTTTGAAACCACTAAAGGTAATGTGCACACAAGTGCATTTCCACTCTGCCACACTGTTAGTGACGTGATGGACGTTATTCTGCCTTTATGCAGTTGTAGCCAAAATAAGATGAGCCTTAATACCACAAAAAAGAAATCGGTTAAATTTTAAACCAGCTCTTCACTAAAAATAAAATGGAGGAAAAAAAAAGATAAGAAAAACATAACGAGTCAATAAATTATTAAGTTGGCAACAGGATTTTAGCTTCCAATTGTGTTTTTTTACTGGATTATAGAATTATTGAGTAAGTCTACCTATTGTTACCCACACAGCACAAACAAGGTACATCAAAGGGGAAAAAAAATCTGAAAAAAAAGAAGAGAAGCCTTCTGTAGCACAGCTTTTTCACCTCCAAGAATTCACAAGCCTGTAACAAAGCGTGTCTATGTGAAAAGTTTTCAAAATTTTCCGAAGCAACAAGAGTTCATTTCTGGAATAAAAGTCATCTTTTCTGACATTCCCATGAGGCATTGGTGTGTTTTGGGAAATACTCAGACAGATCCTTAGCTTGTATCAGTTGTTTGCATTATCTTGTCTTCAGCTAAATTGGGATAATTTACAAAGCAAGGACAAGACACGATGTTCATTATTCCTCGCGTGGGAATACACCATCACGAGCCATTTGTTTGTTGAGGTGCATCTGTTTGCACCTCTGCCTGCTGTATATGATACCTTACCCCCAAGTGGAAAGTCAGTGGGACTGTGTGCAGAAAGTGTTGCTCAGAGTGAGCAAAGGTACCTGACCTTGGCTCTTAGTGAACCACCTGTGATGCATTTTTTTGGTGTGAGTTTTCATAACCATTTTTTTCCCTGCTTATACTCATGGGTAAACTGAAAAACACAACGTGTTAGCTTATTAGCCACACAACTTTAAGCAACTTTACAATAAACAAAGGAGAAAAAGGAAAAAGGGAATTTTTTTTTTTTTAAAAAAAAAAAGTGAGGTCAACTGTTGCTGTCAGGTACAGGGATATAAATCTGGAGTGAACCCACTGAGGTGAATGGATTAATTTGGGAAATATGCAGTATATGTGAGTGCAGAATTTGAGTTTTTAATCTGAAAAGCTTATACTCCATCCTCTGGGTATCAAACTTTTTCAAAGAAATCAGGGAAGCCTAATACTCCCTTCCATGACAGCCCCACTATGTTTGCATGGTCCCGGCACAGAAGACTTTCCAGTGTAAAACTGAATGAGACCACACGTTACACCAGGAGTGACAGGGTTTGGGCTGGCATGTTCATGGGTTTGTTTCCTAAAACAATGCTGTGTTTTCTGCTTTCTAATGCTTCTCTCTTTATCAAAGATCAGGCTGAGCTATTAACTGAAAAAAAATCATGTTGGAAAGGATGTAAACCCGAAGGCTATATATGTATATACAGTATATTTAAAGCCTTTTATTTTTATATTTTGAATGCTCTAAATTAATAAAAGACTAATTATAAAGCATTTTGCTTTTAATTTTCAAAATTATCTTAGTAGTGTCTTCTCTTTGGCTAAGTACTGATAATGAAATGCAGCAATGAGGAACATTTGCCTTAAAATTATAAACTACAACAGAGCAAATTTTATTGATTTTAGCTATGAAGTAGCATAGGTATGAGAAGTCGCTGTTGTCAGATTTAGACAAAGGAGAGGTTTATTGAGCACGTCAGTACAAGCATCCTTGAAAGCGCTGAGAATGCATTTCTATTTTTAGCTTTTTGTTGCTTTTCTAATGCATTAAAGCCAGTCATGAGACGAGACTTCACATGTGAACTGTCATTTTCAAGTAACAATCTGGAAAGATATTTCTTTAGGGTTGCTGGGAAGAAGGTTTGTACCTCCTTAAGAGGAAGAACACTTAAAGTTAACAGCCTGAATGTAGTTTGGGATGATACAGAAACTTTCAGCAATTGCAAGATATGCATCCATTTGACAACCAACCAGGTTTAGATAAGGGGAATGTTTTTGTAACAGAATAATGTATAATTTTAAGTTATTTAAAGAGTTCTTGAAGAGAAACTGTGGAGTGGCACAGCTGCGTGAATGAAAACAATGTCTTCAATTAGCATAGCAGAAATCATATTTCACAGACCTAGTTAGAATGACTAGCAAAGACAGGAGTACCTCACTGAAATATTACTTATATTTACAGTGACTGGGAAAAGCAACAATTTTAGCTTTAGAGCAACATTTTTAATCTGTAGAAAGGTGCATTTCTTTGAGGTGTACGGCTAGCTAATTACGACTGTGTATGTGCTACCAGTCTAGCACAGTTTCTACACCCCCCGGTGGTAATGAAAGGCTAAAGGGGCAGTCAAGGTGCACTGAGCTTTTTTATCACAGGACAGCTCTTTAAGCAGTAGTATATGAAAGTGGACAAAACATTCACAGTAAAATCTCTTATGCCTAAAAGTTTTTTTTTTGCTTTTTTTCCCTGTTCATTTATTTACTCATTTCTTCTATGATTCCTACAGTTGTTTTGCACTTCCATATAACTTAATTCAGACTAATTATGCTCAGTATCTTCTGTGAGCGGAGTGAGATTTATACGAGAGATATGGCTAAGAACAAATAGGACATTTAACAGTATGTGTGTTTTTAAGGTTATGGCTAGTTGTGCTGTCCTTTTTCTAGCTTAACTCCCAACAACTTAAGAAGTTCTTCTGTCAATGTTGAAATTGTACTGGACTGAATTGAAACTGGACCCAAGATTGACGCAAGAGTTTGCAGAGTATGGGTCATGTGCTTAACCTGGAGTCAACGGAGCTATCAATTTACATGAGCTTAGTACCTGGCCCCAGAGAATTATTCCATTTTTTTCTTCAAAATCCCCTGAAAGTTATTGTCTTGCCATTTCAGCTGAAATTTTTAAAAAAAGTGTACTGACAACATAGTACAATTCAGTGTCCAGTTTGTCCAATTAGTGCAATCAGTTTGAATTAGTACAATTCAGTTTTTCCTTGAAAAAATAAATTGTTCATGTCTCCTTTATATTTTCTCTTGATCTAGAAAAACAATTACAAATAGCAACTGTGCTATTTACTTACGCACTTATGGAAAAGCATGTGCTTAAATGTTTTCTTGGATCAGGACCTGAAGACCAATTTTATTTTGAACTATAGTAACATCAGTGTAATCTGAGGGCATTCAGCACCATAAAGGATGGGAATCGCTTTTACTTTATTAAAGTGTATTTGAGAATGCATATGATTTTAAAGAGTACATTTTTCAGCAGCACTATTTGTGATCAACTGTGTCTTGAAGCCATGCATAAACGTATTCGTAAACCAAAAGCATCACTGCACCACCTGGAAGAAAAGGTATTATTTCACTATATACAAAATTCAAGATTTTGTCGAGCATTTGTAGTGTGTAATCTAAACCAGGATATGGCAAAGCCTTATTTGCAAAATGGTTAATTCCACTAATTGCCTAATTAATTAAAAATTTACAATACCATTTCTTAAACCATACCAATTCTACTTAATATTAGACTCTAAAGTTCATGTGAAAAGCTTGTATATTAAATCAAAATCACCCTCTGTGTGGTTTTTCCTACCATTTTTTCAAGATTAGTATTTTTCTTTGTTCTTTTACAAGTGAAGCTTGTAATCTGAATATGTGTATATTTGTGTATTTGTTTAGAGTTAGATTTGGCTATGAAAGAGCAACTTGAGTGGTGGAATGACAAAAGTTCATCACCAGGGTGATGAAAATGCTTCCAGGAAAGATTCAAGAAAGGTTTTCAGCTATTTGTTTACCATGTCTAAAGCAGAAGAACACAGTATTGAAATGAATATAATCTTCCTGTGCCCACACCTGGCTATGAATCCACAGGCAAAGTTTTGATCCGATGAAAGGCCATTATCTGCTATAACTGATAACAGTATGAAATCCCAGCTTGAATGCCGTAAGGTACCTTTACTGTTAGTGAATCCAGACTAAAGCCCTTCTGTAACCATGCTATAATTACTGCATGAGCTAAAGAGGGAACATTTCAGAAGGGGGGTGTGTGTGTATATAAAAAAAACCCTAAGCATATAGAGAAGCTACTCGTTGGGAAAGATGGTGAAAGAGATTCCAGGCTGCATGAGTAAAAGTCTATTATAATGTGCTACTTGTAGGTGCTAGCACTGGGCCACAAGTATTTTCTTTCCTTTGCCTTTGCCTGTTGGCTCAGCTCACAGCTTAGAGTGGCACCTCGAACAGAGAAGTCTTCTGCTGACCTTTCTAGGCAGATGGGATAGGCTCAGGCAACCAGGCACACAGAACGACCACATGAGTTTTCCCATGTAATTTATCCTAACGAACCATCATCCAACTTGCAATCCTCTATGAACGGCAACTCACAGACAGCTAGCCAGAGCAAAAGTTTGCAAAAGGCTTTGACCAACAAACAAATCATAGACACGATGTCTAAGATGTGATTTGAACTCAAACCAAGGCCAATTCCAGTTCTCGTAGTGTGCGATCTGTTTGTGTATCTCCTTTCCTGAAAGCGTTCACATGTTGAAAGAAGGAATTACCTTTCCAGTCACAATAAAGATTGCATTATTGTTTCATCGGAAAGCCGAATCTATGTATCAGTCAATGGGACTACAGAAGTGTTTAAAATGAAGTGCACACTTAACTGACTTGCTGGATCTTGGCCAGAATGCATTGTCATTTGAAAGATGGAAAATTTTATTCCAAAATCTGCTGTGTTAACGCGTACTGGGGAAGCGAAACTCTGCCTTCTCTTTGTCCTGTGTGTAATCTAGTATCTTCGGAGCACGAGGGAAAAGGCTTTTTAGCTCCAGAGTTATGCCTAGCCGCCTTGTTTCTCCTCCCCACCTTCTTCCTTTGCCCTGCACAATAACCAGGCATGGTCTAGCCCTTAGCCAGACGGATTGGATATGCAAACATTTACAGAAAAACCTAATGCCTCCTTTATACTGGCGGAACAGACTCTGTACCTGCTTGCTTTTAACCATGTGTGTTCTTGCCCATTAAATCACCTTGCACGATTGGAAATACCATTTCATGGGAATGGGATACTGTTCAAATTGGGGCTTCTGCTCTTTTTGACACAGACTGCCTCTGTGGGCTGGCAAAGTCTAAGGGCCCTGTGCTTTGCTTTCATGATTAATCAAAACCAGCCAGGGAAAAATAGTCTAAAAAGTCAAAGAAGATCTAGCTCCCAACCATTGTGCTCCTGCCTTTGGAGTAACAACTAGCAAGAAAGGGTCAATCAACAAACCCAGTTTTAAGCTGTCCTTGTCCTCATCCCCTTAGCCTTCTAGGGCCACACCAGTCTCTTCCCAGCTCATGCTATCGGCCTTTTAGTGTCTGTTCTTTACAGCCCCCGCAGAGCACAGGAGAAGAAAGTAACTAGAATTTGATATGCTTGGGCTATGCCTTGACTAGTTGAGAGTATTTACGCTAGAGAGACTCTAACCTTCATTTTAAGGTGATTTACGTAGGTACAGAATAGTGTGCCCTTGTGGCC
Organism: Chionis minor; assembly: GCA_013398295.1. NCBI lineage: Eukaryota > Metazoa > Chordata > Aves > Charadriiformes > Chionidae > Chionis > Chionis minor. The sequence continues at coordinate 1,775,455 of VZSF01009816.1, read as the reverse complement.
AAGAAGGCCAATAGCATCCTGGGGTGCATCAAGAGGCGTGTAGCAAGCAGGGGGAGGGAGGTCATCCTCCCCCTCAACTCTGCCCCGGTGAGGCCACAACTCGAGTACTGTGCCCAGTTCTGGGCTCCCCAGTTTGAGAAGGACAGGGAACGGCTGGAGAGGGTACAGCAAAGGGCTACAATGATGATTAGGGGCTGGAACATCTTTTCTATGAGGAAAGGCTGAGGGAGTTGGGTCTTTTTAGTCTGGAGAAGA